>BMAW01007400.1:34238-63621 GCA_019974015.1 Nephila pilipes | reverse complement strand
TGATTTATTTCCACCTTTTTTGATTTTGATTTATTTCCACCTTTTTTTATTTTGATTGTTTTGTAATGTTTCACTTAGAAACCACACGAGGGATATTGACGATGAATATTATAATTTCAAATATCAGTCAAGTGATAAAAATGACACCCGAGCTGGTACGTCTCTCTCCAAACTTCCATATTACGCTTACGGGAGTACTTGGAGCCTCGACAGATTTAACCTGTTTCAGCTTCGTTGCCCAAAAAGTTCTTAGCAGCGTCAGGGCTCCAACCTACCACTTGATGGAAGCTACACTAGCTACGAAATTCGCTTGACTACAACTAAAATTAACAAAATAACTCATACATTTTGCATTATATTAAATATAATCTCCAAATAGAAATTTTCTTTAATTCTGTATACAATCCTGGTAGTAGTATAATTAATTTTGTCTTTTTGTAGCAATAAAACATATGTAAATTTTCCAACAAACTGAAAGATATGTAAAACCATTAATCTTGTATAGTGAAAAAAGGTGTTATATATTCCATTATGTTTCTGTAAAACATCCTCAGTTCCATGGACATGACAGTTATGGTAATAGAATCTCAATAGCTTGTATATGTATACATTATCGTAAGCAATATATATAATACTGTAAGTTTTATTGAAAAAAGTTGTTGAAATAAATGTGAATTATTAAATGTGACAAAGATAAAAGCATTGATTCTTTATTCTTATGCAAATTAACAACAAAATTAGGGGGAAAAAACTGAGTTCGATAGTGAATTTATAATTGAAATAAACAAAATAGCTTTTTTGAATAATCTGTTAATGAGATCTCTTTACTCTAATTCATTAGAAAATCTAAAATATGAAAGAAAGCATTATAAAAATAAAATTACAAGCATTTTAACAATTCTACGAAGAAATTTGTTTAAAAAGCCATAATCTCTAAGGTAATCAAAATATTTAATTTATATATTTCTCATGCTATTTCTCTGCATAGCATTTAACTGCATCCGATGCTTTCTGAATGTATTATAATCTTTATAAAAAGCAAAAAAAAAAAATTACGTCATGTTGTAACACTTTTTTTGGCTTATGTCACAGAACATCAATCAGCAACGAAAAATCGGAAAAAGAAGCACGACAAATGCAAATCTTAACATCATACTTGTAATATAGAATTAATAATTGTGTCATGTGTTTGTTCAATCTATTTCAAAAGTTCTCGTAAAATTATTCAAGAATGTATAACCTTCACTACTATGTATTCCTTGTGCATATTCATCCTAATTGGAAAATGCCTAATGAAGTTCTAATGGTCTTCTTAGCCGATGTAATTGATATTCATAGAAATATGTTGTAGGTAAACATATTTGTTGGATTTCTAAATAAATATATACATAAGCAAAAAAAGAGCATTCCATTTGAAAATTTGTTTGTTTCTAGTTCCATGATTGTTCTAGAAAATATTTCGAAACGTGTTTCTTTTTTTAAACAAAACCAACTAAATGAAGGACCTCGCAACATCTAGATATTTTGCTTCAGGTAATTGCCTTCAATGAACGAAATAAAAAATATACCAAGTGTTAGTCCAAATTAATCCAACATCCGAGAAATTACCAACAAAACTGTTGATTCTTTGAATCCCAAGCCTCCTTTGATATCCTAGTCGTTTCCTCGGCCATTTGTACAATCTCCTGAGCTCAGACACTTGTCGGCTGGAGACAAAAGGACGATGGTTGTAGTCACGTGAGAGTCCCCTAATGATGGATGAAGGGAAGTGAAGTGATGCGGAAAATACTTTGATGCGTGCTCCAACTAATCAAGTGCTGGAAACAACAACTCCAGGCGCGGAAATGCTCTCCTTTAAGAAAAAGATAGAAAGTATTACTTAATATTAAGTGCCTCAGTGAAGAAGAAAGGATTGCTCTGATGGTATTCAATAAAAGGTCATGTGGGCAAACGAATTAAAGAGTGCATATGAATATTGAAGAATACATTCATTATGACAACTATTTTGAGCAAATAAATATACAATTTATCGAAAGAAAAATGTTTTATTCGTTGAATTAGTATGATGGCATAGATAAACAGGTATCAATGTATACTATATTCGTTTCTATCTCTACGGTATAAAAAATAACTGTTTAAAGCTATACATATTGCCTGATAATTAATATACAATAAAATATGTTAAAAATTGAGATAAAATAAGTAGAAATGCTTAGACAGAGATATATTTTAGCCATAAACTCGTAAAGTAATTTTAATAACAGAACAATGCATTATTAAAAATACTCACTTTAGAAAATTGCCATTTCAAATATTTTATTAAGTGTAAAGCAATGTTAACTTGTAATGCTTAGAAAATATAGTTACAATGAATTAGTTTTCTTTAAAGCAAAGAAACATTTCAATTATTGTTTTAAATCTTATAATGAACACTAATAATTGTATCGCCCGAATTTTATAACATTAATAATTAAATCATTTTCTTTATTTCGTTTTTAGTAAAACACAGTCATAAATCGCCAAGTAAATAACTATCATAAATAAATGTAAAATAGAAATATTTATGATTTTTTTTTAAAAAAAATTGTTTTGATTATCTTAATCATATTTAATCCAATAATGAGCTTCTGTTAATGTTTCATATCATTTTGTCAAAACGAACCCTGAATATTCTGTAAAACGAAATCCTGTTTTATTGCATTTAAAGTCATAAAGAAGAAGTTAAAAAAAGAAAGAAATTATAATAAAAGAAGAAATTTTTAAGGATATTTAATTTTTTATAGTTTAATACCTGTAGATCTCTTTACTCTTAATTTAGTAGCACACTTGAATTCAATTTCCATTTTATGCGATACAAATGTTTGCTTTATTGAAATTCTACTCTCAATTGAATAAAATAATTTCTATTTCTAAAAGCTCGATTTATTATTTTTTCTGTTCATTCATTTGATGATAGATTTTGAATTATTAAAACCCAGAATTCAAAAGAAAACTGGCAAGTCACAAATTTTAATTTTTAACAAAATATATGTAACATAAATTTATTTCAATTTTATTTAGTGTTACCTTTAAGTGCATGTCAGACTCTAGGCTTTGGTTCCTTTTTAAAAGGAAATCTGTTTTAACATAATTAAAACACTGCCAGAAAATATTCCTCAAATTTAGATAAGATTGGCATTTCATTTTGCGCAACCACATGCTATTTTATAGCTTTTCTCTCGTGCACATTTCATTACAAAATATTTTTAAATATTGTTCCAAAATTCTCTTTTGCTTTTGTTCTATCTAAAATGATGATGTTTCTCTCTCTCCCTCATTTGTAATCCCTCAACACAAAAGTAGATAATGATGATTAAACAACGTACTTAAACTAAACAGTAATTAAAAATGCTTGTGTCTCCAAACTTCATAATTAGAACAAAGGAACACAACAGTTTTGCAAAGGACAGTCCCTGTCCTGCGGTTGAGTGGGGGATTATGGGATTCCGATGGAATGGTAGGGGCCGGGTGGGGTTTAATGCAAGACTACAGTTTTGACTCCTATGTGTTAGAGAATGTTAATTATTTTAAAATGAAACTTGAAGCGCGAAGGAAAATTATCGAGAAAGAGAGAGAAAATCCCAATGTCTCTCTTCATTCAAATAAAGAATTTTATTCTCTTCCAGAATTAAGAGCCCTTAATCTTGGCTATTGTCACTGACGTGACAAATCATATGTAGAAGAGGTCAGGAAATTTAAAAGATTCAATCGGATTAAAGAGCTTAGTGCTGTTCATCGTTGTAATTCACTTAAAATTGATTAAATACAGACATTTAATCAATTTATTGAGCAACCCATTTAAGAGTATTTATTTACCAAGAATAAATGCGATAGTAAAGTCAAAACTGTTTTCTTTAAATTCCCGAGTTACACAAAAAGAAAATTTCAACATTTGCATAATTAATAAAAAATTCAGCATGAATTAATTTTAACTCAAACATCTTAGAACAATTATGCATGCTAAATAAATTAGTTCTTTTATTATATTTAACAGAAATTTTATTTTGATTTATATTATTTTAACCAATTAAATAATATTATAAAATTTTATAAGAAAAATTATTTAAAACTTAAATTTTATTAAATATATATTCTTTCCGAGGTCATGCAAAGGTTATAAATATAGTTACATGGACATAAATTCAAACAAATGCTTTTTCGTATTGATGTAAAAGGTATATATATATATATATATATATATGTAACAAATAAATATTTTGTTTTGCTAAATAAATTAAATTAAAGCATTCTTTTCAAAAAGTTGATTATCTATCAGTTCCTTATTTAACCGAAGCTGGTACATAAAGAAGTACTAATTAATGAAAACGTTAATAATTTTTATATTTATTATTTTAGTCCTAATTGGTAGTTTATATTAATTCATTGCTAAAATATTACTTTACATTTCACTGCAAGTAGATACCATTTTACGGTTAAATAACTGATAGAGTAGAACAAAGAAGCATAGTTACTGGTCTTCCAGTTATTTTTCAACATAACCTAATATATCACAATTTACTTAATTTACGACTACATTTTTGTCTCTTTGATTCAGATTAATTTTATTTCAAATCTATTTACAGTCAGATAATTAGTTGCATTCTGAATGAAAGAAAAATATCTGATGAGTTCAATGGGAGATTAAAAATTGTATATTCTGAAAGGATTGATTTTTTAAATATATAATCAAATATCTTCTTTTTTTTCTGATTTTCGAAATTATTTCATTGCTTTAATCAGCTTTTTTTGTCTTAATTAAAATATCTCCAGTTTGTTGATAAGCAAAAAATTAAATTAAGGACATACATTTAGTGAATTTAATTTATAAATTTTTGTCAATATGTATATGTAAAAGCAATTAAAAGTCGTTGCTGAATAAAGAAACGTGAGCAGTTTGGATCGAAATGTATTTGTCAGCAATTTTTTTTCTCTCGTGTGCATTGAAAGATAGGAAATCTTCTAATAACTAAGAAAGTCGTCCCTGTTACAAAATTGAAATGTAAAATTTTAAATCAACTTTAAATCAGAGATTGAGTTAAATTCTTCATTTATCTTTTATTCTTTATTTTCGTAGTAATATTTTATAAAAATTAAAATTAAAAAAATAATATACCTTTCTAAAGTACTTAGAATCTATGCGGCTAAAAGTCTATAAATCTTTTCATCTTTGAGCTAAACCAATAACCTTTTAAACGGTCATCACATGAAAAATTCTCTCCTTCCCCGAATTTGAAGTAGCTATCAAAATAAACTTTGTTATTGCCCACAGTTTACCTTATTTTTAAATTCATCATGTATTATTAACATTATTAAACTAATATAAAAATTTAATAAACATTTTTAAAATAATTTAATATATTTTTTTAAAAAATAAATTAATAAAAATATCAGGGTTGTAATAATATCATGGTTATCTCTCTAGTAATTTCAAGTAGAATTCAAGGGAATTATCTCGGTGTTTTCCAGAATTCCAAACTCTTTCCATGAAGTTATAAATTATTAAATATATATCAACTTCCCATTCAGCATTTTTCCGATGGTTTAAAAAAATTCACTGGGGAAAAATCCATTTTCTTCCTAATAAAAAGTTATCTCAGTTAATACAAAATTTTTACCAATTTTAAATTATAACTTTGCAAATAGGGTGTCACTCAGTGTTCTTCATTGAAACTTATTAATTTTTTACACTTTTATATGATTCTTTTCTTTTCCTAATAACTTTTAATAGCTTACTTCTTCTGCAAATGACAGAAAAAATGAATAACACAAATGCCATACAATGAGTAAATAAATAAGTATTAGAAATAAAATAAGCATATATTAAATTGTTTATTATAGTTTAAAGAATAATACTATATTTTTAGATTTAACAACTTTTGTCCTATGCTTTTTATACATAGAATATAAGTGATTTAAACTTTTATCTGGCTTAATTAATGCTTTGTGGAACAAAATTAAATTATTATTTTGTCTTTCAGTACTAAATAAAATGCCTTTATCGTAAATATACTGAAAAACATATTGAGAGGGAATAAATAATGATAAAATGGTTTAATTTAAGCTTATTATACTTATGATTTTTGTTACAGGTTTGGAGTGATTATCAACTACGCTGGGACGAAGCAGATTATGGAGGGATTAACGTCCTAAGGCTACCACCAGACAAGGTGTGGAAGCCTGACATCGTCCTTTTTAACAAGTAAGGATAATGTGGAAACAGTAATAATCAGCATAAAATAATATTTTATTGGACTATGATTTTTTAAAAATCTTTTGTGAGGGAGAAAATATTTGTTGTGTTTTAGTGGTTGGATTGCTTTTAAGCCTATTTTGCTTAGCATTGATACAACTAATTTCATACTTAAGTCAATTCATAAGAAATATCGAAAAAATAATGTAAATTCAAAACAACAAGTAATATTTGATGAAGTATGTTCTTATTTTATGAGGTTGAGATATAGTAATTAAAAATGTATTTAAGGTTGCAGATAGGTTAATTTATAAACGAAATAGTTTAGTCTATATTTAGAGTTAATTTTGATAAGGATAATGGATAATATGAATACTAGCGTCCAATTTCTTTTTTTAGATTTACTAATAACGCAACATTTGAATGTAATTTTGAATGCAAATATAAACATACTTACATTTAAAGATACAAATTCGCATTTACTAACTCTGGAGTATACTTTACGCATCTTATCATAATTAAATAGGAGTTAAAATATAATGAACCGTATGGTACACTTTGTAATTTTGATAAAATATTTCTTTGGATAAAAAAGTGCTTTATTACAAATAAGACATGGCTTATGGAATTGAAAAAAAATACTCTATAATTACCTTACTAGACAGAATCCTCACTCACATTACATCTAAATCAGAACTACTTCCTTTGCTAATTCCTAGAGACCTACTTACAATAAGCAATTCACATAATGCCATGGAATTAAGCAGACCCCTTTTCGTATCGTAAATACCAAGGGAATGAATGTACGATTCCCACAGCCAATGAAGCGACTTAAAACCGGAGGTCATTATTTCAGACACTTTGGGAGACTCTTCATCGAGCTTTTAATAATACCAAACTGCTCCTGATTCGCGTTTTGATGGTCATCACATTTTACGTTCTTCCTCACTCATTAGGAGGTGAAAATGGTAATCACCATCTCCTGTTTTATCCTCCCAAATCCCTTAGCACCCGTATTATCACAAACGTATAGGTCATCCCACTGAGAGACCGAAGGCAAGATCCAGTTGCCCGATGCTGGAGTGGTGTGTGGTATGTTGTGCAGTTATTGATCTTTCTCTAAAGCTGCAGGCAGTTCTCCTTCCCCTTCCCACGTACATACATATATATACAGGTCAACACGCTTCGGAATTTCTTTCCCCCTCCTAAAACGCATGCCTCCTTTAAAATTTTCCACATTTTTTTTTGTTTGCTGTCTTTCTCCCTTTCTCTCTTCCGTTGGTTGTTTTTGTTGATTTGGTTTTAAGGGTTGATAGAATAAGGAAAAGTGGTACAAGGAATCTGATATGGCGTATTTTTGATAATGTTACTGGGATGTCTTCATTGTATCAGACAGAACAAGAGAAATATTTAAAAGTGAACTAATATTATATCCTTATAAATAATACTTACAAGTATTTGTAAATTGGAAAAATAAAAAAAGAATTAATAATAATGACAACGGAACAATAGTAATAATCATAATGATGATAATGCTGATCAACAATAATAAAACTAATAACTATAATAAACGATTTTATGAAATTTTTAATTTCAACTTTAGTTACTTATTGTTAATGATAATTTCGTTTTCCTATCTCGATGGCAACAAGCAATTGTTATTAGTTTTTCTAAAATAACTTATCAGAAAGCCAAGGATATTGTGTAAAAAATTTCCAAATTCTACTTTAGTAATCATTAACATCTTAATTTATTGATTCATAGGATTCTGTAAGCTCATTCACTTTATTTTATTAAAAAAATCTTTGAATTTGAAAGGAACATTAATTATCGTTTGAAAAATAAAAAAAAAAAAATCATAATTATCACATTTCTACCCCAATAAGTTTTTAAGATATTTTAATTTGAGTGCAATACAGTATCATGTAGCCGTGTGCAGAACAAATTCAAACTGGCTTATAACAACAAAGTAAGAGTTTTCCATATGGTAAATATATATTATAATATGAAATTAAAAAGAGAAAAATCTAAGAAAATGGTAGCTTTATATATTATTAATACACTTTTGAAAGCTAAGCTACTATGTATTACTTTTAGTTAAACTATTACAACAAGAATGTTGATTAAGTTGAAAAATTAATACGTGGCTTAGCCTCAGAAGAGGAGTCATAATATTTATATTTATTTTTGGCAAATCTGGATTGTATTTGAATAGTTATATAAAAGTTTTATCAATAAATCTTTTTATTGTATGTAATTGGAGATTATCGGAAGTTAAATTGGAAGAAAAATTCGATGACATGCTAAAAAAAAGGAGGAATGCCTTTTTCTGACGGGTTTTTAACTTAAACTAGAAGTAGAAGAATAAGAAAAAGATTCAAAGCAATCAACTCAGTGATAGAGTGGGAAACTCTAAAGATTCACTTTAATCTATAATATCGAGATCAATACTTGATTTTCGCGAATAAGGCTTTATTATTTCGTTGTGATATACTAATATTTTTCTTTCTTCTTTTGAATTTCCACAGAACACAGGTAAATAAATTTTCTTGTTGATGGTTTAGATTAATTTGACTGTAATCAAGATCTGAAATGCCGATGACATCTCATCTTTCACTTGATTCATATGAGTATTCAGTTACTTTAAAGATGCATGTTCAGGAATTTTGATCAAGACCAGATCGATAAAATATATAAAAAAATACTTGTTTTTCAATTTAAAAGGATTTTTATTTATTTGTTTAGAAAATTTTACAAGATATTTTTTAAGAATTATTTTTTCTACTTGTAAAACTTCCTGCGTCTTTAAGTAACTTTAATTATATATTGAGTTATGATTACTAAGATCAAGTCTAATCTATTATTATTCTTATTAATCGTAAGTTTACTAAAAGTATACTTAATTAATCTATGATGTTCTAGAGAACTTATAATTTATTTTCAAGCTTTTGTGAGAGATTTGTAATATTGTTTACAAATATATTGAAATTTTTAGTTACTTTTAATGCCAGTCTTTCGATTTTTGTGTCAAGTTCTGTAGGGTAAGGTATTATTTATAAACATATGTTCATTATTAACAGTTCTCTTTTTAACATCATAGCAATTAATTATGTTATTACATCGAAGACCGAAACAAATAGGGCTACATTGCAAAAGTTTCGAAAAATTACACTAGATAATCAACACTACCATATAAAATCTTCATTTGAAAATCCTAGCTTTTTTGAACAAATTTTACTTATTACTTCCAATCTTGAGCCAAAGTGGCATAAATAAAGTAGAATAGTTTTGCCTTTTAGTTCACACTTAACATAAACAACAATAACAATTGATTATAAAAATCAACAAATTGTTCTACTTGAGGGCGATTATTTGAACGAATTTACTTACCTTGTATGATATTCAAAACTTAGCTATTAAAAGCTTGACAAAATAAGTGGAATTTGAAAATATGGTTAATAAAGAGACTTTTTATAGTTAAATAACCTTATTTTAAAAACTCCCCATGTGTAAGCTTTTTAATAATTTAAAGGTCACCTAAGGAGTGCGATTTCCCACTAACACTATAATTCTACAGTTTCAATGAGACAGTTACAAGCACTGAATGCAAACAAACTAATAAAGGTCTCAAATGAAGAGACAGTGAAATGTTTTTATGTTTTGAGCCTTACACAGCAAAAGTAGCAGATGAAAAAAATGAATAAATTAACAATTTTCCTTAAGTTTCTCAAATGAAAAAAGTACGAGTTTTAATAAATTTTTTATTCAGGAAATGCTGGTTTTTCAAGTAATATAATTAACTAAAACCTTTTTAAGCTCTATTTCTTGTTTAATTAATGCGGATTATATAGTTGATAAGTAAAGTAACGTAAGTATGTTGTGTTGTGTGTGTATTAATTTAATTAATATCTGAGAAATTTATCATATAAAATACGATTCTTTTAATAAAAACATATAAAGAGTTGAAACAGAAATGTATTCTATCCCAGTAAGAAGCCATAGAAAAATATTGTTTTGAGAGAAATTACACATTTATTCTAATTTTCTTGCAATGGAAATGAAAATTATGATTTTTATAGAATAAAATAAAATGGAGAATTACTCTCTTTACTTAAAAATAATAAGATCCAGATTGTATATCATTATCATATTATTCTTATATACGAACATTTTCAATAAAGTGTAAATAATAAGTATCAAAGAAACATGAAATATGCAAGTAACAGACACGTGATAATTAGTTATGAAATTATTTTAAAGGAAACAATTTCTAGTATATAATACTTGAAAGATTTTTAACTATAAACTTAATAATTAGCATTTATTTGAGTAATCTTGATCTGGTCTGGTTATGAAAATATGTTACTTTTGTAGTAATATTTCAAAACATCACAGCAGCAATTTTTTAAATATCTTTTTGATAGCTTGTTATAAAATTTTAGATTCTAGAATTTAAGTTCGAGAGAATTTCTTCTTGGTTTTTAGATTTAGTTTAGAATGAAATCAAAATGTTTAATTATGCATTTAATACTTGAATTCTTTTAATCATGTTTAAATTTTATTATGTTTTACTTGTTTAACAGTAAATTAGGAAATATCATCTTTCATAAATTTATGTGGATCACAATGCATGAATTTCCCCCCGATTCTAAAGTCTATTTTTAATGAATAATTACCTCAATAAAATTCGGATTTTGATAAATATATTTTGAAATCATTAGGGGGCATATTAATAGAAATAGATCGCAAATTAGTATTTCTTTCGAACCATTTAACATCGTAAGTTATGAGGAATTTGTATCTTTAGCAGGAAAGATCTAGTGCAATATAAATTCAAATTTTAAAATAAATTGCTTCAGTTTGAATATTTTTTGTATAAACTTTTATTAATTACTGAAATAATAATCAAGAATTAAAGTTAAGACCGTAGTAAATTAAATGTGCGTATATTGTTGTAAGATATATGTGAAATCTATTTTTATGAAAATTTTTAAGTCTGAAATTTTACATTTTATTCATTACCAAAATACCATTACAGTTTACTTGTAATATAATACAGTTGAATTCAAGAAACGTAAATTAAGGAATAACATTAATATATATATATATATATATATATATATATTAAAATAAACTATTAGTGAAATGAAAAACTTTTATTACTAATAGTTAGCTATCCTTATAATATAGTATTGTAAATCCGCATTAGATATTTGTTTAGATCTCAAGCCTCCTGGGATTCTCTCTCTTTCTCCACACACACACACACACACACACCAGATATACCAGATGGATAATAAAACGCGCACAATTAAATTTTTTTTCGCCCAACTTAACAAGAGATTGGCAAGAACTCATGGTCATGGCTGCCCATGGCTGACAATTTTCAAATCCAGCCTTAAATTCATTACAGACTTATCATGTCGAATAATGGAATTGTTGCATTTGAGGGAAACTGGATCTCAAATATCTCTCACAATGTTTGTGCTGATCTCGTGCTAACCGTAGTTAGTAGTTAACTACGAAGTACAAGTTAGTTTTTAAGCCTAACTACTTCCATTTTCAATTTTAAAACTCTTAAATCCCATCTTGCTTCGCTCACAAAATATCAATCTACTTAAACATTAATACATACCTTTAAATAAATAAATGAGATTTAAGTGCATCTTGTTTATAGCCAAAATATATTTAATACTAAATAAGTTTACATTGTGGATGAAAACCGAGAAATTTTAATTAGGTGGCAAGTAATTACGATTTGAATTAAAATTATTGAAAACTAAGAATAAAATTGATAAAGATTTATAATTTTTTCTTTGGAATTTGAATGTGTTCAACTATTGGTTAATTTAATAGCTCAACAAGACTCATGTGGCTTTAATGATATAAGTTAATGATACTGATATAATGCGGTTCAGATACATAGGCTTGTAAAATTATTGACTTACAACTTTAAATCGAACCAAAATTGAAAATCTTTTAAAAATAATATAATATATAATTTTTTTAAAAATTATTACGTAAGTTAAAACGTAAAAACTGTATTTTAGCGTGTATAAGGAAACCCTTTTTTTTGGAAATTGGACCCTAAAAATGCGGAGGTTTCTTATAAATGTATTAATGAAATTAATAAATTACTCAAATCTTCATAACCTGAAACATGTCATTACCCGATACCCACCGATCATTCATGAATAAATATCATTTTGAGGAAATTAACTGGAATAAAAAATTCTTATTTTTACCTTAAAATAAAAATATATTTTTGATGAAAATCTTTCTTTCAAATTTGAAGGCAAATAATTTGAGGATTCTTATGTACATTAAAATTCGGATAATTGAAATTCTTATTTTGAAATGACATTATTAAAATTTTTAATATTTGTCAACATCCTGGCAAAATATAAACGTTGCCTTCTATACTGTTATATGATTTTTCGAAAAATATAAGTTTATAACCTTACTCTTAATTATGAGTGTAAAAAGAAGGGATCTTCAAATACTTCATATAATTTTTTATACAACTAAGAGGTCGATTAGCAAGTTATTAAAAAGGTTATGATACACATTTCAAGTAATCTATTAGCTAAAAGTATATTTCATAAGTGAGAACATGTGGTTTGTGTCAAATACTAAAACTATTGAACCATAATAATAATCAGAAGATAGATTAAACAAATAGAGCGAAAATATCAATAAAACTGTAGAAAATGAGATACATAAATCTTAAGAAATGCATGTATGTATTAAATGGCGTTTTGTAACACAGAATACATTTAAGGAAATTTTCAGATTTCCTTAAATGTATTCTTTTAAATAGTTAATTGCTAATTATAAAGACAATGCTTAAATAATCATAACTTTAATGAGAAGTCTTTATTTTAAATTTAATTGAAACTCAGAAAATTCTGGGTATAAAACAACTAACTAAAAACTCCAAACGTGTTGAAAGCTATTTTTTATAATGAATTAATTTTTTTCTTAGAATCTATGTCATTAAATTATACGAAACACATATTTAAGTTAAAAAGTTTTAATAATAATAATTTTATTCCATAGGAGAACGAATAAAAATAACTCAAATATTTCAAAAGAATTTAACTTTATGCATAACACTTCGTTAACAGTGATACTTGAGAAATTCTTTAGTTTTTTTTGACAATTAAATTATAATGATTGATGTTATATCTAATCAATTTAAAATTATACTAATATTATGTATACGTAATCAAGATCAATTAAGAATACTTCATGTAAAAGAATAACATGTGAGTTAAGAAGGATATATTTTACCGTTACTCTAAGATGAGAGTAACTATACTTCATTAAAAGCTATTTTCAAATAAACTATAAGAACATAAAATAATTATGCATAAATATTTTTGAATGCTAATATTTATTCAAACAGTATAGGAATAATTGTATTTTGCTTAAAATCATACTTAATAATGTAAATAATAAAAGTAGTTACAAAGCTTTTGAATTATGTTTTATTAATATTGCTCAATTTCAAAAAAATTCAAAGCATTATACGACTAGAAATATATTTTTATTTGTTATTAAGACATAATTAATACGATAAATTTCAGATATTGAATGTGAAATTATTAACAAAATGTTACAAAATTATGTCACTGAACATTCAACATAATGTTTAGTGACATAAATTTAACTTTTATAATTTTAAGTATGTTGTAAGCATTTAGTTTCAACAATAAATTGGAAAATAATTTGTAAATGGTTTAATTTTCTTCGAAAGAATAGTTTTTGTTGTTTTTAATGTACACCAATTATTTTATGCAACAGAAACTATTTGAATATACCTACATAATTCTTTTTATGCATCTATTTAATGCATAGTTTTTCCGCGTTTTTGATGAATTATTAATTTCTTAATTCTTTTCCTATCCATCAATTTTAATTAATATGCGAATATTCCGAAAAATATAAGTGCGAACACTGAAATATTCGAGCATTTTAATATGAATCAGAGAACCACATTTTTGAAATGATACACTAAAAGATATCTTATCACCCAAATTGGATTAATTTTATTTATTATAGTTCGTTTTTGGGGAGAAAAGTATAAGACATTGGAATTTTTAAGCAGTATATAAGAAGATGAATTTCTATATCTTATATTTAAAAAATATATTAAATTCTGATATTACAGTGGATAAAACTGAATGGCTTTATTTCAGGTTTTAATTGATTTAGGAAAAGAATCCTTGCCTATCTTTTCATTTTATATTCTTTCACAATAGATGAAAAAAAATTTCTTATTTTCTTAATGCATTCAAAATTAAAAAAATATTAATTTGATACATTGATAAAAATTCTGAACCGACTGAAACCATTTTACTTCGAAAAAGAGTGTAAGATGTAGAAAAAATTTCACGATGAAAAACGTTAAAAAAATGAAAACTGGGAAAAGGTATTTTTCTCGGAACTTTAGATTTGATGAAAGGATGGGGCTCGTTTTGAGAATAAGAACACCTGCGTATTTTTCATATTATGTTAGGTTTAAATTAAATATGAGGCTTTCTAGAATTCTTCTCTATGGAATTTCATATGATTTTCTTTATAAATAGAATTCATTACACAGTTTTATAGTTATATTTAAAAGTTCAAAATTTGTTATATGAATGCAATTTACATAAGTGGAACATATTTTTTCTGCAAAATTTGGAGAAAATAAGTGCACCATCCTCAATTTCTTATTGTTTTATTTAAAATTTGCAATAAATAACTAAAAAAGTCCACATATAATACAATGGTAAGAACCAAGATTTTGCTTAGCGTTTTTACAGCTAATCTTCATTTTATTTGATAACTTCTAAATATAAATAATCATTATTGAAGATAAAAATAGTTTTTAAATAAGTATTACTTTTTTTTCATCTCAAAATTTCACTGAATATTAAAATGTCAATTACAATAAATTGTAACACTAATAAATGATTATTAATCTGCTTTCATATTTTTAGAAATTTGTATTTGTATTGAATTTCCAAAAACTAGATTTTTTTACGAGAATCACAATTCATCATCCTAAAAGGTTGTGAGCTAGTTAAATTTGAATAATTAAATTGTGTTAAAATAAATAAAACTCTAAACTTCAGAAGTATAAAAATGTCAGCATTAACTTATACGAAAGTAAAAATGTATCCGATATTAAAAAAAATCAAACTTAAGAAGAAGAAAATTTAAGCAAAAAATAGAATCAATTGCAACGTGGAGATTTCCTTATTATAAGCAGATATTTAAGTGAATTAAGCAACATGTAAGTATTACATTCAATATTTATAAATATTAAACGTATTTGTAAATGAAACACAAAAAATATGGGTTTAGTAAAAAGAACATATTTAAATCTACTGAAAATCATTGAAAAATAAATTTTTGATTAAACTATAATGAACAATATATATATATATATATATATATATATATATATATATATATATATATATATATATATATATATATATATATATATATCGTGTGCGTGTATGTGTGTGTGCATAAATTTCCCCAGCAATAATTAGACAAACGGAAAAGATATTACTGATGTCATGGCATACTTTATTTTATTGATTACTAACTTCTCTAAAAGAGGTTTTACAAAATTATATTTTCTCCTATCAATATAGTTTGAATGTTAATTATCAAAGTTTAAGAGAAAAAAAATTTGTCTGAATCTTTTTTAAATCTAATTAATCAAGTTCACAAAATAATCAGAAAGAATTTCCTAACAATGCTTTTATCACACCTATTTCTTTAATTACATTTAATTTTATTCGAGGAGAGGAAAAATGTGTCTGTTCATTTCATAAAATTAACGCTTTGCATCTAAATAGACTTTATTATGTGACCTGCAATAGTAATATTCGCTGCCGAAAGATCAAGCCATTGAAAAGAATTTCGTTAACTATCACAGGAGATGAAAGTGTTCTCACAATCCTGGGATCGACGTTGGGGATTCAAAAGCGAAGAAACTTTTAAGTATGATTAATGGTTTCTTACAAATTTTGAAAGAGTTCTGTTTCCATTCGTAGGATGTGGGATTTGAAGTTCAGAGTTTGAGGAAGTTATTAAGAACTTCAATTTTGAAAACTTTTTCGCTTGGTGTGTTATAGAAAGAGATTTTAGGGAAATAGAATTGAAAGTGTATGTATAATTTTCTAAAAATATAAAGGATAGGTGACATCGAAGTGCAATTACTTGCAAATAAATTTGTCTTAAAACTGTATATGGTTTGCTTTATTATTTATTTCATTTAATTTAATAAAACTATCTTCATTTGTACTTAAGATTATAACATATTGAGATAGGTGAATGTTTTCCCAATTTTTTTGATTGAGTTTAAAATGTATGAACAGTATATATGCAGATCTCATTTTATTTTATGAAGTGAGTTTATCGCATGGTAAGTGGCTGTGGTAGCCTAGTGGTTACGGTCGCGGACTCGCAGCTGGCGATTTGCGTCGTGTTGTGGGTTCGAGCCTAGTTGTCACAGAAGACCCACCGAATAGCCAGAGCTGATGCATTTTAAATCTGGTGGGACTCACACAGTCCTCTTGTTTGCGTGGTGCGGAGGTTAGAAGAGGGAAGTGCTAGCTTAGATGTTGCTCTCGTCACTTGATGGAGGCTCAAAATTACGAGGTTCTTCACCAATAGCCCTCGTGTTACATCTATTGCGATTTTAATAAAATCAAACCAATCAATTGTCGCAAAATAAACGTTATGAATAAAAACGATTGTTTTAGAGCTAGCAAGAATAACCTAAAATTTCAGTTTATAGTTGCACAACTTATACTATGTGAAATTATAGAATTTTTTTATTTAGAATATTAAGAAAAATAATACTAAAGAAATTGAAATATGTGTATATTCTTATATGTAGATCTTTAAAATTTTCACTAGAGTTCCCACATTGATAGATTTTAGTAACTGAAATATAAATAAATGCAGAAACTATTTTTATGTTATTTGAAATTGAGGATTACTTATTCTAAAATGCAAAATTTCAAATGTGGACAAAAGATTAGTATCTAATTAATCTACTTAAATTTAAAATGCAAAGATCATTATATGTGTACGATGTATATGTACTTCATATTTTACTGTATAACTTGATGTAATTATTATTTATGAGAAAATAATTTTTAAAATTAATAACAATATCATTAAACTTCATTAATTAATTACTTCATAGTTATACATTATTAACAACTATTTAGATTTTAGCAAAACAAAACTCTTTTTTAAAATTCTTGTAAAATAGCCTTATAAATTTTAAAGATGTATAGCTGTAAATGTATCAATAATTCCCATACGAATTTCATATTAATTCATATATTCTTTTGAATTACATTTCTGTGTGTAATTGAAGCGAGAATTTCTTATTAAATGCGTAAAATGTTTAATAAAATAGCATGTGGCTGACAATTACGCTTGGAATTTAATTTGAATATGCCAATTGTATCAAAGATACCCTAATAACGCAAATTTTATATTAATAGTTGTTAGGGCAGATAAAGCATTTAAGGTATTTATTAGATCAAAATTACTCATTCTCTTAATATTTTCTCAAGTTTAAGGATGGAATTTACATACATCCATTTAATTATTAGACTTGATTAGGAGTTTATTCCGAATAAAACTTACTTGATTAATAAATTTACACATGACTTTTGTAATGAGATTTGAGAAAGAAGAAAATATTTAAAGTTTTTCTTAATTTAACAGAAGCAAATATCCTCTTAAAGATGTTTTTGAAATGCGTTACTCAAATATTTGTTAAATGTAACAAATACTTTAAAGAATTTCAGTTTTACTTCTACAGTTTTGGATGAATGGTTAATGATTTAATGATTCCAAAAATTCTGAAATTCACTAGGCTGGATGTAATGTTGCATATATTTATAATTATATTTAAAAAGAATTAACTACTCCTGTGTAGGAAAGTACTATTGTTTTAAGTGACATACTTTTATTTGCAGTGCGGATGGAAATTACGAGGTCCGCTATAAGTCCAACGTCCTCATATATCCCGAGGGTCAAGTGATGTGGGTCCCTCCAGCCATCTATCAGAGCTCATGCACCATCGATGTCACGTACTTCCCCTTCGATCAGCAGAAGTGCGTCATGAAATTTGGCTCCTGGACTTTCAACGGCGATCAAGTGTCCTTAAAGCTCTACAATGACAACTACTGGGTCGACTTGTCCGATTACTGGAAGTCCGGCACTTGGGACATCGTGGAGGTGCCGGCTTTCCTCAACATCAACAATCAGTCCAAGAGTGGTCAGCCGACGGAAACGGACATCTCCTTCTACATCACAATTCGGCGGAAAACTCTATTTTACACAGTCAATCTGATCCTGCCGACGGTGCTCATTTCCTTCCTCTGTATCCTGGTTTTCTATTTGCCGGCCGAAGCTGGTGAGAAAGTGACCCTTGGCATCTCTATCTTGCTCTCGTTGGTCGTCTTCCTGCTTCTGGTTTCGAAGATCTTGCCACCGACCTCGCTCGTACTTCCGCTCATTGCCAAGTACCTACTGTTTACCTTCCTTATGAACACGGTTTCCATCCTGGTCACCGTGATCATCCTTAACTGGAACTTTAGAGGGCCTCGCACGCACCGGATGCCCAACTGGATCCGTGTGGTCTTCCTCAAGTACCTGCCCATCATGCTATTCATGAAGAGGCCAAAGAAGACCAGGCTAAGGTGGATGATGGAGATGCCTGGAGTAGGCACCCATCACCACTATCATGGTTCCCCAGACCTGAAGACTTCGGCGACCTGCCACACGGTCAAAGGGACCGGAGTGAAGATGGACTTTGTGGAAATGGCCGATATCCACCATCCAAATTGCACAGCGGCTAGAAATCCGCAGCAGGTTGGTGATCCCCAGCTCAGAGACATTGAAGGGGCCGATACCCTATATCTGACCCCAGAGGCGTTCAGGGCGACGGAAGCAATTGAATTTATTGCTGAGCATCTCAGAAGTGAAGATGAGTACATACAAGTAAGTAAATTTCCCCTCTCCTCTTAACGATATTTTTGAAATGCGTTATTCAAATATTGTTGTTGTCTGAGAAAGTTATTTCAAATAACCATTGAAAAAGTTCAAGCATAGACTTATCGAGACAATTTTAATGCAATAGAAAAAATTGCACTCACACACTCCCGTGGCACATACAACACATACGCACACGCAGTATGAAAACAAATATATTTTCAAATTTTAACTTGGTTATATTGTTTATAAACAATGTGCAATATATTGCAAATAATTAAAATTTCCAATTGGTTTGCAGTGATAATCTACGCATTGTAACTACGCTTTTATTAAAAATCTGCTTATCTTCATCATTGGAATTTATATTAATATATTTAATGTTACTATGATTTGAAGCTCAATGAATTTGTAGTGATTTATATAAACACTATTACAAAAATAGCAAGAAAGTTTTTATATAGTAATTTTCAAAGTTATGAAAAAATATTTTTGAATTAATTTCTATTCCTTTTTTGACTAACAAAATCTTACACATTTTTTGCAATCATATTGTACTTGCGGCTAATTCCGGTGATCAAGTGTTTTTAGATATTATGATGTAATTACATAAGCCTTTTCATTCATTTCGGTGTTACTCATTTAAATTTCATTAGTTACAATTTTTTTTTATTAAACTATATGACAAAATATTTTTCTTGAACAATTGCGATATCTAAATACCAATAATACAGCAAAATTAAGAATAACTTATCTGGATTTAATATGCTTCGTAACTATGTTGTAAATAAATGGATGAAATATGGCATATAATTTTTCTGTAGAGATCACCTTTATCTGATCAAATTTCACTTTTAAAAGTCCCAGTATAATTATATAAGATTTAAGGTCGTAAATTAAATATTAATATTTTAGGTAGAAATTTTACATTTGATCTTTAAAAATTCCTCACTTTTTATTTCTTGGTAAAATATAATGAAATTGAGAATTAATGTTGAAGATTCTGAAGAAATTATTATCATATTTACAGTAATAACGAATTTTAGGTACAGATAAAATATTTTCCACAATTTACGAGGCTAATAAATATACCAGTGCAGTATATTTTGTCACGATTTCCTAAAATTTATTATAAGGTACTTATTGAAACTTATTTTGATACATTCTTCCTTCAATTTTCTTAAATGGCTTAAAATTTAAGAAATTATTGTTATTTTTAAAATATAAAAATTGACATTTATTTTCTTTTGTATTATCAATAGAACTTATTACCAAGTTTTTTTTTATATTCGTTTAATTTCAACATCTTAATAATTTTTATTCTGCATTGTTAAGTATTTTATCCTTATTCATTCAAAATTGGATTTTAAAATAGCGCACAATCATTTTTCAAGATTTTCAAATTTAGTTGGCTTTAGAATCATTCAAAATTCAATAAATCCTTTCCAATGTGATCTTAATTTATATTTCCCTTCATATCCAAGAATTGATTATTTCTTCAAATTTCATCAAAATGTTCCACTTCAAGATCTCGTATTCTTTCTTCTTCGGCACCAATCGTTATCCACCTCCGGTATCTCTTCTCTAAAACCTTTTCTAGTTATGGATTTCAATTTCCAGAAACGATGGTACAAATTCCTTCTCTTCCAAACAACGACCCAATCCTTACATTTGAAGAATATGATCTAAACGGCTCTGTGATTGAGGGCTTCGACTTCCATCCCCAAACTGCTCCCTCTCTCAATAACCCACAAAATACTCTGGAGGAAAATTGGATCGCTCTCGCATATATAAAACCCAGAAGGGAGGAATAAGGAATCTTTTTTCTGTCAAAGGGAAAACAGAGAACACCTTTGAGAGAGAGAGAGAAGGGAGAGAGGTATGCATCCGCGCTGGGATCGGTCAGTTAAGCATTCGGACTTCGCCATTCTTCTTGTCTTGATAGAAACGACTTTCATCTTCCCCGGTATTCTTCCCAATTTCTTACTGGGGAGGGAAATAATCCCTCAAGGGAGTTTTACTCGACGCCTCTCTAACCCTTTTTTACTCTCAAGAGAGTATTTTCTTCCAAGTTCTGTTTTGCTTTCGCTCGATCTTTTAGATTTTTTTTTTCGTTATTATTTTTTTCCTTACCCGCTTATTTCCTCTTCCCGTCTGTTGCTTTTCATTTTCTTGGGTGACCTCCTCGTAATATATTTTCATGGTATACCTTCTACTGAGACTCTACCAATGAGTTTCTGAAAAGATGACTTGGGATTCAAAGATAAAATGTTGGGTGTAAGGCCATATGTTGTTTTTCATAAAACCTTATGAACCTCTTGAAGAAAATAATAGATGTTTGGAATTCTTTTGTGTCAAAGAAAAAGAAAATTTCTTAGGATTGTGTTTAAGCAATAATATCGTTTATCGCTTTAAGTCTTAAACCATATATATTGCTAAAATGAATTTTAAAATAATTGGAAATATTGCACCTTTTTAAGGATTGCTAGAAATAAATGATTGAATAATATTTAAAAGAATTTATTTTTCTTCAAAATACTCGTTATTGTAAGCCAATTATTATAAACCCTTTTGATGTTTTTAACATCCATGTTCCATATTCTGGGAATTGTAAAAAAGCTTTCAGTAATTTTGAGACATTAAACATTCATAATTAAAATATATCAAGTATTAATATGATAGGTACATTGCATTTTTAAAAAAATACACAGTTATTATAACCCTTATGCAGATTCCATTATGTTTTTTTTTATTCAAATGCTAGTTCTATTGAGCAAGAATTATTGTCCAGCCAATTCTAAATTATTTAACGGTGACTAATTATCAATTACATTTATACGAATTCATATGAATGAATGAAAAACTTTAAAAGTTCATTAATTATTTAACAAGCAAAAAGTGTAGACAAATTAAAATTTGTTCAAATTTAAGCTAAAAAAATCATAAAGCTAAAGGCATGGAAAAATAGAAATAGGCTTTTTTTACATACAGGATTATAAAAAAAACAAAGATGTGTATTGTTTTTTAGAACTTTGATATTTTAAAAACAATTTAGCTCTAAATATAAAATACATATATAAAAAAGTATTGCTATATGCTAAGAGTGGTTAACAATTATTACTTTATAGATTTCTTCTAATAAAAAGTAATGAATTTTCTAATTGTCTGTTATAGTCAAATGACTTTTATCAATAATATTATTGTCATTTTCAAAGTATGTTTCATACTTACGTAAAATAAACGTCCGTAAATTTTTGATTAATTTGCTTAATGAGAAATATTATGGAATTCAACATTTCTAGACTTATAATAAATCCAATAAAGTATCTGTATTGTTAAATTGCATATTATATATTTTTTCCTACAAAAAGGATTAAATTTCTTCTTAAAATCTCAAATAAAAAAATCTCGAAAATTAACTTTCTTTACATAAGAAACATTTTATCTAACACGTGCAACACAAGATTCCTTTTTTATGTCAAAATTAGAATATTCCAAAACTATTTTTTATCGAGTACTATTCCAAGAATCATTTACCAAGCAAAATTCTAACATATAAGTGCCTTGTTTAATTTTATACTAATTTATTGTACATTTATTTATTGCATATATCTTAACTCTCATATTTCATATTAGATATGCAATAAATCATCCAATTTTATATCGAAATATAGTCTTTTAAGATTATTCAGCAATCAGTTTTATTCTGTGAATTATTTGCAGCCTAAAATTTCTATTTAGAAGTATCTTACATAACAGCTTTACCACACATTTGTGATTTAGAACTCTATATTGCATTAAATGTATTGTTAAGCAACACAATAGCTTACTTGTAATCAAAAATAACATTCTTTCAGATTTAAATTATTTTCTTTTCAACAAATTTTATTCCTTTGAAAGGAAAAGCAATGCTAGTATTTATCCTGACAGCACAAAGAATAGGTTAACTTTTCAAAAGCCACGTTGAATAAGTTAACAAGCAAGCCAAAATCACTGATCAACTTTGAATGACAGAATGATTGTTGCTCTTGTATAAAAGCGAAGAAGAAATAGAGAGTTCCAATCACGAACTAGTTTTGAAAGCGGGCACACTTTGTTGCTTCTCTTTCTTAAAAATGTAACTTGGCAGAGTAAAGACCTGTGTTTCAACACAAGAACTCACGACTTTTGTGTCTTAAGCACTATATAGTTCCAAGACTAGGAAGAGGAATAAAAAATATAAAATGGTACATTAAGGAGTTTGAAGAGCTGCCAACTTTTGAGGACACTTTTAAAACTTTCCAATGGATTCTTGAGGGTAATTTTTCTACACATTTCCTGGATATGTTGAAAGTTCATGCAGCTGAGAATATGATAAATTTGAGTTGGAAAGACATTGCCCATGCACGTGACTATCATAAATTTCTATGAAAAATGTTTTCTGTTTTGTGTCAGAATAATATACTTTAGATTATGTTTGTACAATTTGTTGTTGTTAAAGACATGTATTTTTGTAACAATTTAAAGCAAAAAGAAAATGAATTAAATTGATTAATTTGGATAATTCAATTTATAGTTATTAATTGTACAATGCTTCTTAAACAATAGGTATTTTTAAAAAAAGGATTTATTTTTCTTGCAATTTTTAATGTTTTCAAAATAATCTTAAGGTACTAATAACACTAAATTTATTATTCTAAATTAAAATTTTCAGTTTTTCATGTGTTTGTTACAATCAAAATATATAAATTAGATATACATATTTTTTTTATTTACCATATGAAAGAAATTAATTCAAAATAAAGCAAACATATGGAATGCTTGAAATTAACATCAAATAGCATCTCTGAGTTTAATTTCTCTAAAATTCTTCTTGTTAATAATTCTTACTTTTAATAATCAACTTCTTAATATAATCTAAATTAATTTTAAAATTCGGTTCTGTTATTCTAAGAGGTATTTTTCAGAGAAATAAATATTATTTTCATAGCAACAATTTTGAAATAGAATCTTGATTTATTAATGAATATATGTCATATATGTGAAATTTTTTTTCAATAAAGTACAGTACACAGAAAAATTAAGTATACATAACATTTTTTATTTTAATTAAAAAGTAAATCATTGTTACATTTGTAATTTCATAATAAATATCAACTAGTTATATAGTTGGTATTCAACTGGAATATTAATGTTAAAATAAATGTTGAACGATAGAAGAATAATTCATTTTTTTCATAATCTAAAATTACTTTAACTATATATTCATTCAACTATGTATTCTTAATTATATTTAAAGGACACAAATATGATTTTCTTTTAAAATAATTTAATGAGTTTTAAAGTTAGATAAATTAGTTGTTAATCAAAAATTATATATCAGATCAAATTAAGACAACTATATATTTTGCTTTATGTAATGCTTTTACATGGTATCTGAATATACACTGAATAAATATTTATACTGAATAAATTATAAATAATTATTGAATATACACTGAATAAATTATTTTTTTTATCACATTACTCTAATACACATTAAAAATGTCATTTATTTTATGGATACTAAGTCTCGTATAATAATTTACAACGAATTTGTAATAAGAGATATTAGTTACCGAAAATAATTCTTTTAAAATATGGATAGTGATTATAAAAATTTTAAATTAATTTTTTAAAATGCACTAAATTTCACTTGTATTAGTACAAAGTTCTAACAATATGTAAGTTTTATCTACTGTGTTTGAAAAAAATTAAAACTGTTTAATATCTTTAAAATCATGTATTTGGATATTTTTACAACAGTTTATATCTAAATACACCAGATAGGGTATCAGATTTCACTTTCCTTGAATCATATAGCTTAACAAAAATTTGTTACATAATACAACCCATAGAGAATAACAGATTTTATGCTACCCTCTATAAAACTTATAAATATTCGTTTATTTTTAGTCAATTTCATTATTCATGCTCAATAATTTCGTTTGCATTAAATATCTCTCCATAATATCAACAACTTATGGTGTTTATTTATTTCTTTATAGATACGTGAAGACTGGAAGTATGTTGCCATGGTAATAGACCGTCTCCAGTTGTATATCTTCTTCGCTGTGACGACGGCCGGCACCATAGGAATATTACTAGACGCTCCTCACATTTTCCAGTATGTCGATCAAGATAATATCATAGAGATGCACAAAGGAAAAGCAACCTGAAGCCACTCCGCAAACTATCGATTTGACGAAGTGAAAGAAAAGAAACAGAAGTTTAGAAAAAGGAAAATGAACCCTAGCAACTGTATATTCAGCTGCCGTTAGATCCTCAACTGCACTGGAAAAAAAATGTTTCCAATTTTTGTACACGAACTGTGCTTTGATTGGGATTGGTCAAAATGTCTGTACTGACCGACAGCTATGCAGATAGACGGGTATTCAAGAACATTATTGTTATGAAATATGTACGCCTATATAATATAAACAATATGGTATATTTACCTGAATTTGAAAAAAAAAAGAGTTAAATGAGCGTTTGAAGCCTTTCGAATGAAGGAGACGCTACAAGTTAACTATTATACTACTTTTCCCTTGCGTTCAAAAATTTTTTTACGCAGTAGTTTTTAAAAGAAAAAAAGTTAGACAAATATATAATTGAAGTCAATTGAAGAAAAGTTTGTAAATCTGAAGGTATTGAGTTTTCTTGTAGATAAAGAACCATGTGGTTATTTTAGATGTTTAATGGATGAACAGGAACTCAAAAGCTGTCGTTTAGAATTGGTTGTATTTTTAAACAAATACTTCCATTCTAAGATGAGTATTAGGAGAAATGAATTTCACCATGCAATAGTAATGACAGCAAGGGTGTATGGATAATTTGTAAATACATGCACGTGGTTATGCTTGTAGATAATGCATAAGTCCCTTGTCTCCCCAGGTTTTATTAATTAATTACTATTTGTAACTAGAGACATTCATTTTAACGTATACCATGACGGTAAGTATGCGTGAATGTGAGCTTTATATAATATCTACATATAATATTTGTGAAGTGTGTGCTCAGTTTACACGTTCTGTTCTAAATGCTTATACGAAATGCTTCCACTGCATAGATGTGCAGTGCATTGCATGATTAACATTTCAGCGTATGCAAATATAACGTAATGCTACTAATTTATTTGGTTATATTTTGTGCTTATATTCTGGAGTCATCGCTTAGTCTAAAATATGAAAAAAGTCATTCAAACAGTTTTTAATGGCTAGAATAACATTTTAATCAAAGTTGTGTGTTGAAATGGTTTAAAAAATGGTTAACCCCGATAAAGAACATCATGAGCTTTGGTAAATAAATATCATTCTTACAATTTAAACTTTAAATTAATTAAAATAATGTGTTAATTTAATTTACAACTTTTCTTCTTTGACAAGTAAAATTTACCATTACACTTACTTCGTAAGATATGTGAAAAATATTTAACATTCTTAATTCTCTCTTCATTTTTTACATCAAAACTTACAGAATAATGTCTTGCGAAAACCTATACAATAGGTGTATAAAAACTCAGTCCATGTAATTTTAAAATTAATTTACAATTTAATAAATTATTCAAAATAATAAGAAACAAGGCCCAATAGAAAAATATTATAAAAGGTCAGTGTGTTCATAAATGATGTCTGAAAGAAGAAAACGCCAGATATACAAGAAAGACATTAATTATTTTCTACATTAACATGAATATACTTTGTAGTAATATAAAATTTCATTAAATAGGAAAATGATTAGATAAATCATTACATAATCTACCTTTATTATTATTTGAAAATATAAAACCGAACATTGTACAAAATGATCTGTTTTAAATGGTTTTCATACTATTTACTAAACTGGCAGTGTAGACGAGGATGTTACTTATATGGTGCATTTTTAATGATGTATTTGCTTTTGACTTCCAGAATTACGCTAAGCTAAATCCATTCGGTCGAATTGTGAATGTATGGTTTGGCAGATACTCTTATTTTTTATGACAGGTGCGATTATAGTTGTTTTTTTCCATTACTGTGTATCGGATAATTTAACTTTTAAGCTAACAAACCGAATGAAAGATGCAGTTATTTCACTTAAAAATATATTGATTCTGTAATCGTTATGTATATTAGCCTTGCCTTTAGATTATTTACAATTCTCTTTTTGACATTGATTTTATACTGATTTGTCTCATAAAATGTTTACGTTTTGGAAAGTAACCT
Source organism: Nephila pilipes (assembly GCA_019974015.1). Lineage (NCBI taxonomy): Eukaryota > Metazoa > Arthropoda > Arachnida > Araneae > Nephilidae > Nephila > Nephila pilipes. The sequence continues at coordinate 36,147 of BMAW01007400.1, read as the reverse complement.
GATTCAAATTACTATTTCTTTATAGGAATAAAAATATGCTACGATGAAGCAGATTAAGAAGAAATTATTGCCATTTAATTTTTTTCAAACAACATTGTATTTGCACAAAACGTTTCGATATAATTCTATCTCATTCTTGGCGTTTGAATAATTTTGTGGAGCGTTTGATGCAAGATTAAGTTTGTTGTTATTTTTCAATGTAATAATGCTACCTTTTTTGAGTATTAGTGGTTAAAATTATAGTTACTGATTAAACGTTTTGAAAGAAATGAAAATTTGAGAGAATTGTCTGGAGTAAACAATATATGATAAGTTATGCTAAGAACTGATTGCACTTCATGGAACATGCATAAAAAAAATATGCTACGTATATATGTAATAATATTGAGAATAATAACATTTTTAAATTATTAGCTTATTGCTGCAAAAAGGTTGGAAAAAGCTAGGTGTTAAAGGGGTATATTGAATATTTCCCCTCATGATCCTGAAAATGTGACAAGAAAGTATAAAAATGAATGGCACTTCCCAGTTATAACGACTTTGTTGATGAATTACCAAGCGACCACTGAGAAATATTGCCGAAGTAGGTTGTATCGTTATGTAGGTTCCACAAGTTTGGCTAAGACTGGTGTAATCGTAATTTCGTGTGGTCCTTAGTAACATGGAAGCACCGAATAAACTAAACTAGCCGCAAGTAAATGTAACACACACAAACACACAGATATATATATATATATATATATATATATATATATATATATATATATATATATAATTTTGTGTATTCGGAAATACTTAAAGTCTATCTTGTATAAATCCCTCTTAATCAGTGCAGCATTACGGATGATGCCATATAAAATAATACGTATAATAAACAATCATATTCAAAGTAAGTAATATGTACCTAAATAGCTTTGGTTTTTTTTAATATGAAATATGTTATATTACTTAGGTATTATTATTTTAAAAAATTATTGTAAAAATATGAAATTCTAAATATCACTACACTTATGTAACCTTTCCATATGTTAATAAAATTGAAATATAAAAATATTAATTTGTATTCAAGCTTTAAAAATATATACATAAACAGAAAAAAGTATTGGCAGGAAATTCTCATTTATATATTCAGGTAGAATATAAAAAATGACACTATTAAAGCTTCACAAACAAAATAGATACTAATTCGTTTCTTATTTCTTGCTATTATTTGAATGAGAGATCATTTATTAGTCAGGGAGATAATAATTTTTAGCACGAGAGACAACACGACAAACACCAAATAATACCGTATTTATATCGAAGTTTCTAAAAAGCAACAACAACAACTGAAACTTTGTAATTCCAGCCAAATATATATATTAGTTTTAAAGAATAATCCAACAGGGGTTCTTAATAATTTCTCATTTGAAAACATTGTTGAATAAATAGACGAATGAATCATATTCATAATGTGGAAAAGTTATACGATAAGCGTGTGTTTTTATATATTTAAACAAACTATTTATTACACAAGGACTTGAAGCTGAGTTGTATCATAAATAGTTCATGCAGTTGACTTAGCAATATCTTACATTTCCTGCTGCTACCTAGCCTGTGATGAACTTAAAGTAATGGTGCAAAGCTTTATGAATGCAAGAATGAAAGAAATTAGTGCAGTTTTTGTTAATATTAGTTATAATTAGTGAAATAAATACGTCGAATATTGCGTTTTATATAAGGTGTGTTCATGTATTCATGATTGAGAATTTCTGAGGTATTGCAATTTATCAGTTATCAAGTAACTTAGGCTACATTTTGATAAAGGAATGGCAGAAATTTAAAAAAAATATGTAATAATTTAACTTTATTCTAATTAAATGAAGTATATATATATATATATATATATATATATATATATATATATATA
>BMAW01007400.1:0-34138 GCA_019974015.1 Nephila pilipes | reverse complement strand
ATATATATATATATATATATATATATATAATTTGAATTTTTTTTCTTGTTGATATTTTGAAACATAGATTTATTTATGAGTTTTACAGATCTTACATGTTTTACTCAGCAACAGAGTAACATTGAAAGAAGTTTGAAAATTTAAACTGCACATCTGCAAAAATATGAAATTTCATTTCAATAATTCCCTCTTCATATTAAAATTGGATCTAAATTGAAGGGTAAAAATGCATAAATGATGAATAATTTTCTTGTGATAAAAAGCATTATTTTTTTTATTAATTAAATTATTTATTATCATTGGTCCTCAGAAAGTTTTAAATTTTTTGAATTTTCTAAGAAATTTTATTGTAAATGGTAATTTAAAGAAATAGTAATCATATAAGAAAACTCAGAAAAAAATTAAATTATTGTTTTTATCTAACTATTGGTATGTGCTAGAGATAAATAGCTGCATGAAATTCATCATAATTTTAGAAGTAAAATACTCGTAATATGTACTTTAGAAAAATATAATTACAATTACTATGCAAAAAAAAAAAAAAAAAATCCCCAAAGTTTTATAAAATAAAAGAAATGAATTGAAAATAAACTTTTTTACAGTAAAATTTCCTGTAAATCAGGTATTTGTTGTTTCCATTTACTAAAATATATTAATTGAAAATTTATTAATTCATATCAGTAAAAAGAAAGAATATTTTTATCAATCCTAAATCTCTCCAATAATTTACAGTATATGCATCGGTTACTCAAACACAAAAGAACGTATCGATGAAGGCATAATTTCACACGTCATTAAAATTCACGAATGAACTCTGGTGCATCTTCACGATAATCATCTGTAAATTCTAAAATCATAAATAGATCTATATTCATCGAAACCTGTCATATAGAATACTGCCAGTTAAATGTATGTTTGCAGATGAAAAATTGTTGGATAAATTGAAAATAATTTTTTTTTAAAATTCTTGAATGATTAAATTTAGATGTGCTCAAACTTATAACAATGTTTGAACGCTAGTCAGAACTGTTGTTGAAATAAGAATATGTAGGGCTATGCTTTATATTAAATTGTTTGTTTTCAAAAATCTTGTCTTGAGTCTTTATTTTCCTACAGTTTCCATCATTTGTTGAGTTTTGCCTTACTTTTCACCTTTTTCACACATAATAAAGGAATAAATTTTGTTTCGCAAGTTTGTATATTGATTATAATTATTATATGTAAATCAACTATATCAAGGCTATTCTCTACTAGTCTCGTAACTCTGAAGCACAGCCAAGGTACAAGGACAATATCAAAGTTGATTTCAGTCTCTTTTAACAACTGCAACTCATTAAGAAAAGATATCCAACCTTAATTCCATTTATAGTCAAGCTAGAACAACAAACTTTACTTAATTTCGACATACAAGAAATAATACGATATATAAGTACTGTTGTTTTCATTATTATATAATTTTATATATTTTTATTCAAGTTCATACATTTTTATTCAATTTTATATATTTTTCATACCATTGAACTAATATTTTAAAACAACTGCGCTTTCAGGAGTAAACATCGCATTGTTTCAAAAGGATACATCAAATTATGTAAAAAAAACTCAATATTAAAATCAATAAATATTTAATACTCGTTTTATAATGATCATGAAACTTAGAAAATAATTTATTATTTAAATTCATTCAAATCATAATTCTAAAAGCAGTAAATTGCTTTTTTAAGTACATTTCTTTTTTTTAAAAAAAATGAAATGATTATTTAATGTTTACATTTATAGCAAACTTTTGTAAATCATAGTAAAATCTCATTCAACGAGAACATTTTTCAAATAATAGGTAATTAAGTGCGGTTTGCTTAGACTAAGAAAATTTATTGTTTATAAAATATGTATCAAATTTAATTTTAAGGGAAGATTTGAAATATTATTAATTAAACAGTAAGCCAAATTAAGATATTTATTCTCAAAAACTGATTAATGTATCATTAAACATTTCAATAAGATATTAAACATTCCCAAGGAGGTTACATTTTATTTATTTATTTTATTTAAATAATAACAATAAAAAAATAGTACTGAAGATCTTTACTACATATTTTAATAGAATAGTGTTTTTAAATTTACTTTTATTTTTACTAATGATTGATTGGTTTTGTGTAATATAGAGCAACAAAGGCAATTATAAAAAATAAAACAACTGTTGTTATAATAACTATACCAGTAAAATGATTCCGTTATAAATCAGTACTAATGATAAATCTAAAAAACTTCAGATTTACATCGAATGTATTTCAAAGAAATAAAAATTCAAAACACCATGTTCGTCTAGAGTTATTAACTACTAATTATACGATAGCAATTTTTTTAAATAATTAAAAAAAATTATTTAAAAAAAACGATTGAAAAAATTCATATTGTATTTAATTTTATGGATAAAAAAATTTTGCAAAAATTAAATCAATTTTTTCTTAAAAATTAGAGAAATACACGAAATTCGATAACGCCGACATTCATATAATATTTGTGTTTTCTAAATAATTTTAATATGATAAGCAGTTTTTGAAACGAGTTATTTTTTGAGTAAATTAGACTTTTACTATTGCAATATATGAATTTAATTAGAAGTTTATTATCAAATGTTTTATATATTTCATAGAATTTTCAAATCGTATAAGAAGAAATTGAGTAGGCAATAAATATTTATTAATGAAAATAATAAAAACGATGGTTAAAAATTGGATTTAATTTTTTTCTTTGTCGTATTTCAGCTCTTTATTGAACCTAAAGTTTAATATTAACAAGCAGTAGCTGTTAAATAATCAAATTTCATTAAAGCAGTATAATTCGCTCAGAATTATTATCTTATAAGATATTTATTTAAATCAGTTTTAGAAACTTAATCCGATTGAAAGAGATACCAAAATAAATGTTTCATGACATAAAAATTTTTGTTCTTTCTGATTTATTTTTTTGAAATTTGATTGCTTCTGAAAATGATCTATTGTTAAAAAAATCTAATATATTTAATTTAAAATTCTTTTAGAAACTGTATTTTATTAATAACAAAGTCTTAGTTTTTGAAGGAATCAATGTTATCTATGCTAATGTACAAAAATCAATATCATTGAACAAAAGCTTCAACAATATAAACAACTTTAAAAATGAAAAAAAATGTAATACGTTATGCATTTTTGATAACTCACCATTTGGTTACATAAACTTTCAAACAACATAGGATCCTTATCTTATTTTAAAACAAACTTCATAATTGTGTGGAAAAAAATATTCATTTGAAATTTTTTTTTTAATTATTACCTCAGAGAAAAATCTACAGTCCATTTCTTAAATTTCTTATAAAATGTTACACTTCTTATTTATAATTTGCAAAAGAAAATTTACAATCGAAATAAAATTATAGTCAACTTTTCATCCACATAAATATGAATGGTAAAGGCATTTTTCAGCATAAATATTTTAGGTTTGTATATAAATGCTATATTCATAAAAGTTTGGGCAAAAGCAATAAAATAATGTTTCTTAGACAACAATTTGTTTCACTTAAAAAAGCTAATTATTTACATAAAATCTGATTCAAAATTTAAATATGAAAACAAAATACTTTACTTCTACGACATTTTAATTTTATTCAACTATAATAAATTAAAATAATCGTTAGAATTTTTTGCATCTTCAAGATGTGCTGAGATACTGATCTATTATTTACATGAAATTTAGTTTTGCATTTTATGCTTTCAGCAGAAAAAAAAGTTATTCTCAAATATCTTGAGATTTTATTTAATAAAAATTTAATAAAGAAAAGTTATTTACAATGGTGTGAAAAATTTGGAAAATTTGAATATATATCTATATTTCACAAAAAGTATTTAACCAAAGGTACTAATTATGTCACCGAATAAATCTACAAATATTTAAGTCGCATACATAAGTGTACACATGCGTGTCTTTGGAGTTGTTACAGGATGGGATATAAGCTCTCGAAGGGTCGTCGGTGATTTATGTCCCTGTACTCCTCCCTGATATTCATCCTGTTTTTCTCAAAAAATGGGTAATTTTTATAAAGTATCATGTACGAGTAAAATGAGTAGTCACGAACGTACAGATGAAGAAATGAGAAGGAGAATTGTAAGCATATTGTAGACAGGCCAAACAGAAGCGCAGGTGGCTATAGAGCTGAATATAATGCTCAGTGTCGCCTGCAAGTTGTAGAAACAGTTTCCGAACATTGGATCCATATCAAGAAGGTCAATCAAAATTCACAACGACGAATGAGGATAGTTATTTTACACTTTCAGCGTGGAGACGCAGAACTGCTACAATGTTACAGCCCTTATGTGAACTATAGACTACCACTGAAATCCGAGTTTCATGGTCTACTGTTGCCAGATGGCATCACGAGGGAGACCTATATACCATAAGACCCATCGTTTGCGTCCCACTCATTGCAATCCACATGAGAGCGTGTGTTTGGCATAATAATAATAACATGGCCTTGGACCTGATTTCATCGAAGATCATGGTTTTTACGTATGAGTCAAGATTCAGTCTGGACACTGATTCTCGGGGTATCTCTTTCTGGAGAAAGCCTAGAATGCGATACCATCCGTTTCCTATGAAGGAAAAAGGGTCATTACGGAAGTGGAGATTTAATGGTTTTGGCAGATATTTTGGAAGACCACACACACTCATGTGCTTGACAAAAAGATCTCTTACTACTATAAGCTATAGAGATAATATTTTAGAGGATTATTTTCAATTTTTTGGAAGAGGAGTTGGGTTATTGTCAATATATGACAACTCTCTTGGCCATAGGGCTCAGATGGACGAGGATTACATGAAAAGTAAAGTTATTCGTCACATGGTTCGTACAGCCCGATCTTTTAACCATATAGAATATGTCTGGCATGCTCTTGGGATAGCAATTGCATCTCATCCCTCCAAGAACCATCCTGGAGCTAAAATGGTCCTACTGCACAGTAGGGATAGATTGCCATCATATCCCTCAACTGCCTCTTGTCGAGTATGCCATTACGCTTTCTGACCTGTCTGGCTGTGAGAGGGGACCTTTCCCCATATTAGACTCATTTTCAGTTCAATATCAAGGAGTTTCGACAAACTTGCACTATGAAATTTGCTGATAATCGTGGGTATATTAAATTGACTTTTGAATGATATTTCACTTTCTCTGTTATAATAAAACATTTTTACCAAATGTCATTTAATTCTGCCCATTATTTTCTCAGAAATTCTACATAATGAGCAAATCCTCTTAATTTTGCACACGAGTGTATATATAGATAATTTATTTTCTGTATATAAATTTCTTTTTTTCATAAATATGAATTTAATTTTAGTATAAACTTCTGAATAAATACTTTTTAATTGTAAATAAACAAACTACTATAGTAAAAATTGATTTGTTTCAGAAGAAGTTTTAGAAAATTTTTGTTTCTGGAAATATGTCCCTTATGATGATAAAGAATAAAGGGATTTAGGACTTGTTTGAATGGAAATGTATTGATGTGAAATATTTTTATAATTCAATTAAACATTTTTTTTATTTTATCATTCTAAATGATTTTGCAATATGTTGAGTAAGTGAAGACGGAAAAAAAAGCAAAGACCAATGACTGAAGAACTGTTGATGCGGTCTGATAATAGATGTTATCAATCGATGAAATGAATTTGCCATTCGTGTGATGAAGCGTAGGGGTCCTTAGAAGACCTTCCACACGTTTCAATAGAAGGAATCCCATGGTTAAATATTTTAGTTTTTAGAAGAGGTATCATCCATACAAAAATGATTAGTATAGAAGAGAAGATGGTTAGAATCATCTATTTTGTAAAAGTATTGAAATCATTTAAGTGAGAAACAAACAGAAAGGTTTGTAAAAACAATAGAAAAGGAAGTGTTTATCTAATTAAAAAGAAATATTTTATTGATATATTTTCTTTATTAAACCATGCTACAAAAATGGTTTGGTTATACATCAAACTTGATTGTTTTGATTCTTAGCATTTCTCCATTCTAACTATTCTCGAAAGACAATGTAAATACCATTTGATTCTAATTTACCAAAACGTTAGCTATAATCCAATTTGGAAACAGAAACTTTCATAATTAAATACAAATGATTATTACAATAAGAAAAAAATCAGTTGTTTGATTGTATAAATTTATGGCATTGGATCTTCTTTGAATACACAGGGTGTGTCCCAAAAGTAAATTTAATGACCTCGCGCAGCAAAGCAAGCTACTAGCAATACTCTCAATGACGTGAAAGGTGATGGGGGTTTCGGGAAGCCAATGATACTCACGTTTGTTGCCCACAGATTGTTCTACAAAGCACGTCGCTGCTAGTTCAAACTCTTGTTTTAGGCAAAGAGAACGCCGTTCTGGACATCCGTCAATGTCACATTCCAATCAAAATGTAAAGAAAGTGAGGGACATTTTGAGGCCTGATCGACGTCTGAGAGGATCCTGGCAGATGAGTGTAATATCTCTAAAAATACTGTGCATCGTATTATTATAGAAGATTTGGGCATGCAGAAGATTTGGACGAAGTTAGTTTCCCAAGGGGCTGCTCGTGCAACAATTTCGCGTTATTACTCGGAACAGTGGGAAAGAGATCCACATTTTTTTGGATAATGTGATTACGAGGGAAGAAACGTGAGTTTTCGAGTAGTACTTGGAGACAAAAATACAAAGTACTGAGAGGCACACGCCATCTTCGCCGCGCCAAAAAAAGACGAGAAAGAGCAAGTCCAGTGCGAAGGTCATACTCATCATTTTTTGACAAAAAAAAAATCATTGTTCACTTAGAGTTTGTACCATAAGCACAAACAGTGAACAATAATATTTACTTGGAAGTCCTGAAAGGGCTTCAAAGCAGAGGGAAAAGCGTCACGAAGGAGATTGCCTATACTTGGCGTTCTTCCACATGACAACGTGCCGCGACACACCATCTTTATTGTTACGGAGAACTTAGCGAAACGGTGTGGGAACATTAACTCTGCCAACGTGCAATCCCAACTTGACACCAGCTGACTACTTCTTGTTCCCGAGAATCAAGACAGAACTCTACGTTTACCATTTGGAAGCCTTCAAACAAGCGACAACGAGGTACTTGAAGGAGATCTCCATCGATACCTTCCAAGATGCGTTCAGCACATGTATAAAACGCTGGCGCCGGTGTGCCGACGAGGAGGGAAACTACTTTGAATATTTTTAATTGCTTTTACCTTTATCTGCAATAAATATTTTTATCCTGGACTTATTCAACTTACTTTTGGAACTCACCCTGCCAAATTCAAGATGAATATATTACTATTTTAATACTTAGAACAATTTAAAAGCTGACCTCTGTGTAAAGAAATAAATCAGAAGTAATTAGGGTTTTTTTATTTTTATGTTGAAAGTATGAATAGGCTAATTTGAGTACACTCAAAGTAATACAACATGATCAGAACAGTTAACTCTCAAAAATTATTCATTCAAATAAAATCTATAGCTGTACCAAGAAAATGTAGAAAAGTAAAATGGATTTTTTGATCATGAATTTGATTTTTCTATTCAGTTTTCTTATACATTTATAGAGAAAATCTATAAAATTTTATACCTTTTTTAACTTGCTTAAGTTTTTATTTCCCCTCCATTAGAATTTAATATATAGATAAAATATATAGATAAAATGAAGTGACGGATATATCTTGTCAAGAGCTACTGATATATATATATATATATATTGGCATTTTTTTTTCACAAATCGAAAATTACAGGAATAGTTCATATCTACCTAATTTCTCCTGGAGAATGTTTAAAAGCTCAAATTTTAATTTAAAAAAAATTAATATTCCTTTCATAAATTGTTTTTTTTTTCAGATTCTCACACTGCGTTTTCGGATATCCATCAAGGGTGATAGATAATCAAGAATAATTTCTTCTTCAAGCTGCTAAAAACTTGCATTGTAAGAAGAGTTCTTTTGAATAGTAATGGTAAACAAAATTGGAAGAATATATATATATAAACATTTAATACTAAATATTCCTTTTTATAATTAGCTTTTCATTTCTATATATTTATTAAATTCTATATATATTTTGAATAAAATTAAACTATATTTTCCCTGTAATTGTAAACAGCCAAAATTTGCCTTTAAAATAAAACTCTTCATTTTAAAATTAATTTAACTAAGATTATTTTTTACGGACATAAAATATAATTAAATTTTTTAATGAAGAAAGGAGGAAATTTTCCTTTTTTTGTGGATAATACATATAGCAAAGTTCTTTTTTTATTATTGAAATTGTGTTAAAATGTAATATTTATTTGGGAAATATATCCATGATATAATAACATTTCTCCTCTAGTTGTTAAATTTTTTATTTTTAAAATAAAAACGCATTAGATGAAATGAATAATCTATTAATTATTCCTAATGATAAGGGAGAATCAATTACACAAATATTCAACCATGCAAACCAAAGAAATAAAAGCTTCTAAATGGAATAAATCAAGCAAAAATTCGCTCATTCTCATATATCCTTTATCACTTCATAAAACGAATTCTTATCTTAGAGTGCATGAAACAACATTTACATAATGTTTATCTGTTTTAAACATGCAATTTGCTGTTGCTGTACAATATAATTCGATTGACGCTACGAATCTCTTCTAGACAACTAAAAAAACTTCCATCAAAGAATTAGAACAGTTCTTCCTCCTTTTTCAAGCTTAATTAGTCTGCCTTTTTCGAACGATGCAATTAATCTAAGAGATGAAACAGATACTTCTCCCTCTTTGGCTATTTACTGTAAGTTCAGTTGCCGTGAGGCAGAGACATTAAAATCGACCCATTAAAAGTAAAAATGAGTCTGAACATCGTGTCTAAAACGATAATTTAAATATTCACAGTACATTAAGTTAACTATCCGAGAAACACTAATGTAACTAAAAACGTAGTAGTAGTGGCTCTGTTAATGCTCTTTACTGCATTTAAAGACTGAAATGATGAATATGGGATTCCTCAGCGCAGGAACTAGAAATGATGGTTTGAATTTGAAATTACTAAGAAAACACAATTGAAATCATATTTTATTATTCATGTATATTTAAAACAAGAAAGGACGAGAAGGAGAGTGTTAACTACTTAAAAGATCTTCAGGCTTAGCTTGTTTTGAAAATGATTTGATTGTGGATAAATAAATGTTTTTTTATGTGTATTTCCTGCTATTTTTTTCGAAGATTTATTGAATACTTTATTTTGTTTCATAATGTATAGCAATTTCTTTTCGAATGCCAGTTTCTAGATAGACTATTTACAAATAAATATTTTTTTACTATGGTTTACTAGTATTTTTATTATTAAAAACAATAATATTTATGCTTCTTAATTATGTTTATATAAAGATTGCTCTATATTCTCATTATATAAAATAAAACATCTAAATTGCAATTTAAAAGCTGCAGCAAAGTTGGGTTGGTATAATTCCCTTTTCTTGGAATTTTCTAATACTCGTTTTTCAGGGAGAGAGAGAGAATGCCTAAAATGGTATTAGAAATTTATGAATTTATAAAATTAACCAGCCAAATATTTAAAAGCAAGGTAAATAAATAAGTATTGGACTACATTTAATGAAAAAAATATAATAATATGTGTAAAAATATAAAAAGTCATAATTTTGGAGATGTTTATATATATATATATATATATATATATATATATATATATATATATATATATATTAACTTAAACATAAATATTTTTCTTTTTTTTAAAGATATCAGATTCTTTACTGATGCTATCTGATAAATTAAAATCCATATAATTATTCATATATGTTATCCATTAAATAACAGATAAAATGTTCATGTAGCTTGAATAAAAGTAAACCTTCAAATCTAACTTATGCATGATCTTTATCTTGAAAGTAAATTGGATGCATGATAGAAGCTTGATTTGATTAATTAATTTAATTGGGTAATTAAGTTGTATACCTTTTTAGTGCTGATGGATGACCTGTCAATTATGTTGAAACAAGCACTGTGAAAACTGTTTGATTAGCCATTCTTTGGTTGTAAGATTTTGAAATTGAGTTAAGCAATGAATGTAAACAAGATTAAAGTAATGATGATGTTATGGTGGTGTTTTAAATAGTGTGACGAAAGATGATTTCCGTTTCTCTAAGCTTCTGCGGAGTTAAGATAAATATGTAATAAACGGACAAAGTGAAGTAATGAAATAAATGAAGCTGAATCACAGATATGCCTAGCTCTTGATTTTAAAATTTGTAATTTCAGGAACATTTTGTCTTGGCTTTTGGGTTCACTTATTATGAAGGATAAGTAACCTTTAAAACAATACATTCATTTTAAATAATTATATCTTCTTTCATAAATATTTATTTTAAGCTTTTTTGTTATTTAATTTACTAATTTAAGTTTTCATTTATGTTATCTTCTGTAGCTATATTTAAATGTTAATTTTTCAAAGTGTTAATTTCAACTATTTAAGTGTTTATTTTTCAGTGTTAATTTCAACTATTTAAGTGTTTTTTTTTTCACTATTATTTCATTTTTAAGCCATGTTTTCTGTTAAGCATACTTTACAATATTATGAATGTGGTGTTTTAACTCGAAAAAGTATTATTTATAAAAGCTCTATTTTATTTCTGTTGAAACAAGGGTTTTAAGAGAATTTCAGAATCAAAAAATAAATTGAATAATTAATTCTTTTTTTAAAAATTATGTTTCAGGTAAGACAGAAATTGAGAAATATAAAATAGGTTTCTAAGTTAAACATTACATTTTGATACATTTTCTTCGTTTCTTCTGTTATAGAAATGTTTAAGTGATAAGAATAATTCAAAATATGTGGAGTAGATATGTGCTTTAAGAATTTAAAAAAATCCATAATATTTTTAGAAAATTTTATCTTTGTATCTAAAATTAATTATAAATTGTTATATTTTAGCATTTTGTGACTAATTTTGATAGAGAACCCGTTAATTTTATATGAAACTAATAGCATGTATCTAAGAGTTTTGGATTTTGAAAATATTAGCTGATAAAAAGTACTCCAAGGAATGAGTCATGAGTTAAAAGAACTGACTTTTATATAATAATTTTATTTATATTTGAAAATAATAACTATACAAAGTTTCTTTACCTAACAGTAAGCAAAAAATTTAAAATCCTAATACGTCTGAGTTTTTAGTTTTATACTACTGTATGCTATTTATTGGAAAATCACTTTAAGTTTCACATAATTTTTCATTAATATTGCTAAATATCATACACTAGTAGATATTACAAAACCCATTCAGAAGTTGAAAATTATTCGTGTAATTTGATTCATTCAAAAAAAAAATGTTAAAGTTAATAAGAGATAAAAAGAATAAAATGTAGATTTATTATCACTGACGTTTCAAATTACTTACAAGAGAAACAGAACTTTCGAACTTAAATTGATAACACAATCATACATAGTCAATGAAAACACAGTCATTAATTTACAAAACTTTATAAATTTGAAAGACAAGCAAATCCACTATTTATTTCTGTGAACCTGAAAATAAAGTAAGATTAGAAAGTTTTTAATAATAATATTCTTCATTGTTTTTGTTGTTATTTATTAATTAAAGTAAAGAATATCCAAAATAAAAAGTTTTAAGTTTATAAAAGTTTTTAATGATAAAAAATGCAACCAAGTTTGATTTTAAATTAAATTTTGTTCATACCTCGTAGAGATTAGTAATATGAATGCACAATAATAAATTTTGATTTCGTGTAAAGATAATATAAAATTTTTTGAAATTTGTAAATGTTTTTTAAATCTTACACATGTTAAAAGTTAGAAATAAGACTAAAAAAATGAACTATTTATACATTGATTTAAATAAAAACGTTAAAACCTTTATAACTATTTATTTAAGAGTTTAGCTCATTTATTCGTTGAGCGTGCATACAAATGATAATTCTGTGAAAACACAATCGATTGAATGAAAGATTTTATTAAAATTTCATTGATAATATCAATGAAGTTATCTGTACATCCAAATGGAATATACATCAAGCAAAATCTATTTTCTGCTGTTTTTGTTGTTTTATAAAATGATGCAAAGTTTGAATAATATATGTCATCCTTTTTTAACTTATAAAAATCAAATCTATGTATGAAATAGCAGAAAATTTAACAGAAATATCATAACAGTTACAATTTTTTTATTTTATAGTTAGAAGGACATTTTCTTTGTATTGAAGTATTCGACAAGTTCTAATTGTCTATTATAATATTATTAAGTACAGTAAATAAATAATTTAGTTTATTTTAGCATGCCTATTAATTCCGAATGTATAATTTACATTTTATGAAGCATCTCAATATGCTTTTCCAACATATATTTTTCTTTTTCTGTACAATTTCTATTCTCAAGACACTAATTACCGTAGTATATAACATCGAAAAATATTTACATATTCCAAAAGCTAAAGTTTTGGTTTTGAATTAGTTATAAAAAAATAAAAAAGAATAATTTTGGAAAAAGAATAACAATGTATTCAAGAAGTAGAAAAAGATTGTTTTTTTACACCTTGATTCATAAATTACGTAATGAAAATATACTAAGATATTTGCGAGAGCATTCTGTATTTTCAAAAGAACTCATCTATATACATTCTATTTAGTTTTTACATTTTTTTGTCATTCAAATTACTGTCTAGAGAATACTTTTGCATTGTAAGATTGGCTTAAAAGAAATATTTACAAAGGTAAACACAATGGAAAGGAAGTTATTTTTCTGCTAATGCAACGAAAACAAACAACCTATGTTTACAAAGGTTGTAATGTAATATGATTCAAGTTTTTTTCATTATGTTGTTGTTTTTTTGTATGGTAAAGCTTTTAAAAATAATGATGATAATCCTATCACTTATCATAATAACTACAAGTGTGTTTGTAATTTATCAAGTATCAATTATTTATAGTTGGCTTAGGAAAGTTTTCAGTGGAAGGGCTGCACGTTAAATTTTCTAAAATATTTAATATAGCTTTTGCAATTTATTTATAATTTAGGGAGACAATACTCAAGAAGTTTTATTTTTACCTAAATTATCGTTTGTTTAGTACAGAATTTTGTAATGGAGTTTTGAATGTAGAGCTCAATTTCATTCTATGTTAGAGATTTCTCTTTGAATATACATATGTTGTAAGAACAGAGTTGCTCATTGTGCAAGCAATGTGAAAGGAGGTATAACTATACAATAAAATGAAAAAAAAAAACGCGTTAACAATCAAAATTATAAATAAGTGGATATTTTTCTAAGTTAGTTGAAAAATTGAATCACTAGATAGTTGGAACTACATTAAATTTTAATATAAATATGACTATCAAACTTTTATTTTCAATTACATTTCAAAAAAGTATTTCACGAAGTGGAAAAGATGATTTAGCGCTATACTTAAGTCACTTTAAGGTAGTAACAATATTTCTGAAGAAAAAGTTTCGATAAAATTTCTTTTTGTATTTTATGACGATTTCTAACACGTTTCTTTAATGTTATGCATTTTTCGAAAATTTTGGAGAATATGTCTAACTCCTTAAAATAAATTACCTTTAACTTGATTTCCTGTGATTATTATTTATCCTGAGTAACATGATGCAAAACGAGATTTAATGTACTTAAAATTGTTCTTTTTCCCTAATTACACTTGTGGCCAAAATTGAAAGAACCTTTTGAATAAAGTTGTGATGACTCATAATCCCGCTTTTTTTTGGGGACTATGGCTGTAACATTATATATTATTGAAAAGATAAATTAAACAAAAATATAGTTCAATAACTTTCATAAGAAATATTTTATTAAAATATCCTTACACAGAAGAAAATTGAATTTCATAGAAAAAATATGTATAAATTTTTCTACTATGTTAATTAATAGTTAGTTTGGAAACGTTTAGCCTAAATTACGGTCTGACAACGCTTTTCCATGGAATGAACCAAGTTTTCTAGTTCTGTTGGTGTTATAAAGGAAACCAGTATTAAGATATTGCTTCTATTAATCATATTTGTTCCCATATTGCTGCTGTTTAACAAGTTTCTTCAGTCGATTATATATATATTTCTGATTCGATAAAGCTTTGGAGATTTCCAGACATATTCAGAATCCAATATGATTAGCTCGACATTTAATTTTGCACATAACACTTATATGGTATTCAGTTAAATCTTATTGAAAAACAAATTATACATAATCCTTAAAATTATCAGGTCTGTAAAGCCTCAATTTGGTATCAAGTATTTTATTTATGCACTTTTTAACATTCAAATATCCAGTAATCAAGCAAATTTTGTTGATATTTTTTGCTGTAATATAATCTTAGATCACAATGAATGATAGGTGTTACACAATCTCGATGTTAATCTGCTCTACTTCTTTTTCTTACGTATTTTATGCAACCACTATCAAACAGGATGATGGTCGTGGCAGCCTAACACATCGATCAATAACTCCCGAGACTAACCCAGAGATGGCGCTCGTAGTAAACCAGTAACTAGGTCTTTCTAGAGTACGAACCTTTGCTTAAAACGTGTCAAAATTTTAAGTTGATCGGACCAGGAAAAAGGTTTTTTGAAGTGAAGTGAAAAAGGTTTTTTCCAAGTGGGTGCCGCGATTGCTTTCGATGGAACAAAAACAGCAACGAGTCGATGATTCAGAAAGCTGTTTATCGCTATTTACTCGCAACAAAAAAGATTTCTTGCGAAAAAAAAAAAAAAAGATTTGGAAAAGCGTTGGAACGATTGTATCACCCTAAAAGGTGATTAACAAAAGGTGTTATGTTGATGAATAAAAAAAAATTTGCAAGAAAAATGTTGTTTTCAATGTTAGACTCGGGAGTTATTGATCGATGTGTTAGTTGTCATGGTTAGTTTCGTCGAGTAGTGGGCTCGAACCCTGATGCCCCTAAAGATCGGCCGTGTATGGGGCTGATGCACGATAGATATAATCGAGGTACTAAATCCTCTCTTGGAGTGGTGTAGAAGTCTGTAAAGGGGAGAGCCAGCTTAGGTGACGTCCTCGTAACTTGACCGAAGTTTAAATTTACGAAGTCTGTCATTAAAGCCCTCGTATTGCATCTCAGTGCGACGTCAATAAGCAATACCTCACTCACTAAATACTGTGATTTTGGTTTCATCGCTCTAAGTAATATTTTCCTGTTAGTTTTCTGTCCATTTAACAAATATTTTAATTCAGTTTAATCTTTTGAACGATTATTTGAAGGATGAAATTATTTGTATATTTTCATTCCTCAAATAATCATGCGGTATTATTTTTCATGGGATTATAACCTTTCTATTAGTCTATATCGAATGAATCTGGCATGCAACTTCACATAGTATTCTGCCCTTTCATTTTGTATTCTACGCAAAATAATTTTTTTTAATTACATAAACATAGTTTCTTAATTCTTCTATCATGATTTTTGTACCTATCATGATTTTTACCTTTTCTGAATTTACAAGTCTAGATTTGTAGTAATTGTGTCTCCTAATATATTTGGGAAAATTTAGGAATGGAAAAAAAAAAAAAACTTTGGTTATGTTCCAAAAATTCTTCTCATTTTTTTTATAACTGTAGGATTGTTCCTAAAACCCTGAAACTATACATCCCTTTCCAGGTGAATAGACAAATCTTTGCGGTATATCATCAAATTGTTTTATATCATCATACTGTTTTATATCATCAAATGAAAAGAATTTTCTTATAAGTTCACTAAAGTAAAGAATGCACAAGAAAACAACGAACTTGATAGTAATCAACTTGTTACTTTTACATAATCCTTCTGATTGATTTATTGTTTATTAACGCCAAATTTAGAAGTAACACGAGGGCTATTGGTGCGATGGATCGTGCGATTTTCAACGTTTATCAGGTGACTAGGACGACCTCGAAGTTGGCACCCTGATCTCTAAACTTCCACATCATGGCAACAGAAGGACAACGACAATCTTAACATATTTAAAGTCCATAAATCCAGCTACATGGCGGGTCTTTAGTGGCATTGAGAATCTGACTTCTGACTTGTTGGAAACAATCCTGTTTTGGCACACTTGGCATACATTGTCGAAAGAAAATGAATCTTGATTTTCTCTCTAAGCAGTCATACTTAATAACTTCATACAAATGAAATAAAAGTGAATAAATAAATAGCACTTTTTTTTTTCTTGTTATTTGTTTAGAACAAAATATATTTCATTACATTGTAAATTAAAGTATATTTATATTGATACATAGTTTTATGGTATCATGCTAGACAAAAAGAAATTTTGAGGCACGGAACTAAAAATACACATATTCCAAAGGCTTTCTCCAATTTAGACCACAAATGTAGTGTTTACAATAAGTACTAATTTTAGGAGGTTTTAATTCTAATCAAGCCTAAGCATAGATTTTAATTAATTAACAACATTTTAACTGCGTTATAATTCCTGAGAAATTTAATAAGCCATATATATATAAGTGTAGTATTGCAATTTTTTTTACTATTGATTTTTTTAGTAACATTATTTTGTTGAAAAATTAGAAGAAATAAGCAAAATTCTATTGATTAATATAAAGGAATTTAATAAAATTTGATAACTTTTCTACAAAAACCATTTCTTCATTATTAGCTTAGAAGATTGACTGCGGCAATTGAGTGTTTCATTAAATATATTTTTATTTATTTATTCGAATCAAGCATTTGTTTATACACACCTTCACATACTACAAACATTTTAGAGGATTAATTAAAAACAAAACTGCCGAAGTGTTGCATTATCATATGTAAATTATAAAAATTCTGCATTTTAATAATTTTTAATCATTAAGTAATATCAGAATCTAATTAACTGTTATGTATATCGGAGACTAACTGTTATGTATATTTTTCCAATAGGGTGCTGAAAGGAAATGGTTTAAAAATCATAAAATAACAAATAAACAAAAATTCATGACACTTTTTACAATAAATATTAGTTTTATTCTCATTTTGAGACATTTTAAAGTCCAATCACAGCTATATAAGTTACGATTTTGTACTGATTTGCATTTCTTTATTTTTTTGAGCTATTCACCACTTTGGAGCTTATAACCTCCTCAGTCCCCAAGTCTTCTATAGGAGATAAGAAACAACACTTTCAAAAATGCAGCCAAGTTAAATAAAAGGCGTCATTAGTACCCATAATTAGTTGATATTCTTGTTAAGAGATGGTAGTTCTGAAAAAAAAAAAAGATTTTTAGTGAACATTTTTCATTTGTAACTTATTTATAGTAAAATGAAAAGGATGTTTTCCGAGAAAAAGAAAATTATACGCTTGCGTATCACTAAATGTTCATAATTAATTCTGATTTAGAACACTAATTTTTCTGTGTCATTTGTAGGAGACATTAGGTCAATGGCTTTCAAAATCACTTGATTTGAAATTATAATTATGTCATATATTTCAGCTGAGAATGATATTCTTTAATTGATAACTGAATTCACCAAATATAGATATTTAAGGGATACAGGAAAGAATTCGTATCTATCAGAAAATGAAATGAAACCGCTCTTAGTGATTAATGTAAGTATGTCTACTTTAAAATTTCCCATAATGTATTGTGCAGAAAACACTAAATCTCTCTTTCTCCCGTATTTCTTGGAAATCACAAGTTTTCAATAAGAAATAACTTGAAAATTGAGAAATTATTTAATAGCACAAATTAAAGAGAGAGAGAGAAAAAAAATGAATGATAAATTTTGGAGATGAGGACACTTCTACAAACACTTCGGGCAGGAATATTTTGTGATTCAAATTTTACATTATGCTCATTTTACATTATACTAATTATTATGAATTACTCATTAAATTAAGATTAAAGAAATATTTTAAATTAACATTATGATGTCTCTTTGTCCCAATGACTCCTCCAGGACACACTTAATTTCTCAAAAATAAAAATTAAAATAATTTTTTTAACATTTTTCAGTATTTTTTCATGTATTTAGAACCGATTGATACCAATTATTCTAAAATTTTTAGTTCAAAGTTGACCTTGGATCTGAGGAGGATAAACGAAAAGCAAAAGAGCATATTTCATGACACACAACATTAATAAAGAAACAAAAGTGAATCTAAATTTCGGGGAAAGGAACATTGCATTGCACTGAAGCTAGAAAAAAGAAATTAAGTAAGTGATACTTATAATTAGGAATTCAGAAAACAGAAAATAAGTAAAATATGTTGATATTTAAATATTGATAATGAAAGAAAACCTCGAATAAACTCATGCAAAAGGCAGACTTTCTATACTATAAATTGACTTTTTAAAATTAAACATTAAAAATGATCATTCTGTAGAGAAAAAAACATTCCTTAATTTTATCTTAGGAGCAGTTCAATTGGCTGGCTAATGTTACTCGGGGGAGAAAATTTATTTTTATAAAAATAAAAAATAAATAAAAAAAAATTCTAATTTAAAAATAATAACACCTTAAAAAGGATTTTTACATTTATTAAATAGCCGTTTTGCAGTTGCTTACATATTCTATATATATAAGGATAGTTCTAAGAAAAATTTAAGTTCTATTATAAGTGCATTTTTTTCTGCTGAAAGGAAGAATTTCAAATCAGCATTTTATGTTAAATAAAATACATAAAAATACAGTTACTGTTATCGATAATGTCACTATTTAATATATATCTATTCAGGATGCCTTTTAATAATATGAAACTGTGCTGAAATTGTAAAATAAAGATTCAATACGGAGTTAAGTACCAGCTCTTCAAAAACACTAAAAGATAGAAATCCAATTGAAACTGTCGCGTCTTCTCCATTTATTTACTCCGTCAAAACATCCTTTAGATTTCGTAGCTTGTTGTTTCGCTTTTTCCGGTCCATCCTCCCTTTTAACCCTGAGGCAACGAAAGCCTCCTTTTTCTAATATACCCGAAACCTTCTGTTATTCTGAAGATAAAGGTATTCTATTCTTATCGTGTATTGTTTTTCTCGAATGACAGGAAGGTAGGAAGAAAAAAAATATCAGTGAGGACGTAAATCCTTTTCATTCTGCTATTATTCAGATAGTCACTCTCTTCCGATCTATAAGCGCATTCTTTTGGAAATTCTTCGGCTCGACACAGACGGACCGACAGATGAAATTCAATTCCTTCAACTTCAGATCCTGTCTTACGGAGTATGACGAAAGGCCGACGAAAATGAATGAAAAAAAAAAAAATGATACTGGGGAATAGAAGTGGCAGTATGAACCATATTAAGGATAGAAAAAAAATGTAAGACCTAAGGGGAAAAAATAGAATTCGTGATATCAGATTCTTTTTCGCGCTTTTATATGGTGTGTGGATGATTATGAAGCACTAAATAGGTGTGATGGTCGTATTGCGGCTGTATCTCACTGAGAACAGTGTGATAATGAAGTTTCTTGTATGCTTAGCGTTGAACTGATTCTGCGTAAATAGGCGGATGTGGTGTCATAAAAGATATAACAGAAACGGTTGAAAAGCATTTCGTATGAGAAAACAGTTCCAACCCTTTAGTACAGTGAATACTGAATTGGGCACATATATTATTTTCTTAGTCCCTTTATCTCTTTTGCTGCCCAAAATATCGCTATTCCAAGTCATGTAAGAAGCTTATTTTATTATCTATAGCATTATTTCGATTACATAAGTTTGAATGTAATTCCCTCTGTTTCAACTGTTTATTATTTATTAACCTGTATAAGATGCAAATTCTTTTCTTTTATTGAAAGTTCAGTATTTCATGACTTTTTTGGTGATGAAAAAACCTTTTATAATCCAAACTTGAAAGTTGTTCTGATGAATAAATAGGGAATACAAATGAGAGAGAAAAAAAGCATTTACAAATATAAGTATTAATATCCGATATTTCTTTCTGTCTAGAAGCATTAAATAAGAAATTTAAAAAAAAATTGACTATAACAAAATTTTAAGAAAAAAATATATTCTGTAAAAGAATAAACTAAAAATAAGGGTATATTATTGTAATTTTTTGAGCGAATATCATCGAGAATGAAATTAAAAATTTTTAGGTAAAGCATTTTTCATTCATTTAATTTATTATGAATTAAGCTTTTCCGTCAAGAAAAAGTAAATTCATTATGTAGCAAACTTATTAACTCAACAAATTTGAAAAATACAGCAAGTTTATTAATTTATTAAATATAATAAGAAATTAAATATTTTAAGCCAATTCTGCAAACAGACTATCCTTAAAATTGCTATTCATTATGATTAATTTAAACTTTGTTTGATGTAACTATTACCATTTACTTTCATTTAGAACCAACAATAATCATCTTTCAGTTTCTATCTGAATCAAAGTACATATTTAAAACTTTTAATCAAATGAATACTTTAATTGTCCTTAATATTTCGTGGTGATTTTGGGGCATTTATTTTGGGGCATTTAGTTTTTTAAAATATTATTATTTACATTACATCGAAAGATATTGTGTTAGTTAAAATCAATTAATTATTGAACTACAAAAGTTGTAATAAAACTTTAGGACTTAAATTTAAAGGACAACTAACACTTTGTGACTTTTATGTAATATTGCATGAATTGAAAATGTTTCCCATTGAATGCAACACGACTTGTGTAGATTAGATTAAAATTATTGAAATGTAATGAACAGTTTTGATAATTTGCATTTATATGCTGTGAAAAATTGAAAATGAAGTTAGGGTTAGAGAGAAGAGCTGAAACTAAAACTGAAAGAATAATAAACGCATTAAGAAGTGTAACGAGTGATGTGAAAACAGATAGGAAAGATCAGCACAATGGCAATGAATTGGATTCTAACATCTAAATCACCTAAGGACTCAAACTGATTGATTCGGTAAGATTAAGTTGTAAGTCAATATATAAAACTTTAAATTCTGAGACACATATGGGCATATCTGCAGATATAAAAGTGTAGAGATTAATTTTTGATAATTTATAGATCTTCAATAAAATATTATCGTCACAATATGACTTTATATTCTTTTAACTATTGATTAGTGAATCATTTGATTGTGTAAAGTAATGGAAAAAGAATAAAGTAATACCTAGGTGTTACAAAATTGCTCTTTTTATTGCAATAAAATTACTTCGGTCAAATGAAATAGAACTATTGATCATGTCTAAATATATATACAAACATGCAAGAAGATATAACTTCATTAGAAGAATCTAATCTTTTAAAGTGATTTTTTTTAATCTTTACATTCACGATAACAATGAATTATATATTTTCAAATGAGCCCTACCATGCTAAGTGTTTTAAAGGAATATTTTAGTCCGAATATTGAAGAAGATATAACTTATGTAACGACATATAAAGAAAAATATTCATATTAACAGACCTTCACAAAAAATTTAATTCGCGCATTTATTATTGAATGATTACTAGGCATGGAAAATAAAATATTAACGACTCAAAAAGAATAAAAACATCATAAGAACTTGAGCTTAAATTCAAATCTAACCTTTTTAAAAAAAATGAGCAGTCATGTAAACAAGTTTAGCAACTAGTGATAAATGAGGGAGAAAAATGGCAAAACAGAACGAAAACAATTGATTTTCACATTAGGACAAAATTGAAGCGTTATCAACGGCTTGCATATCAGTCTCATTTAGATTAAGATAGACTTGTCGAACCAGATACCCGTAGTTGCTTTTGAGGGATTATGGAACGATTTAAGATAGTCCAGGAAGTTATTGAAAGAAAAAATCAATTTCGTTCCCGCATTTACTTTTACAAATAATTTCACATTGTCTTAATTTTCTTATTAATAAATAGGATAAATTACTATATGTGTCTTTATCAAGAATAGCTCCTTTGTGTTTCTTTTAACAAAGATGCTTTCATCATATTGATATATTTTTATTAAATAAAACCTTAGAATAACTTCCCTATATAAATGGAATTTAAACAAAATATTACAATCCATCCACATTACCTAAGTTATTTTTTTTTTAAATTTTAATTTCACCACAAAGTTGAATTGCTCGTTTTAGGCTTTGAAGTTGTTGGTAATAGCAATATTTACAATACAAGAGATGTTTTTAAATTCTGTATAGTAAAATTCCTTTTTGGAAAAACGAGACTTGCATCTATTTAAAGAAATATTAGATTAAAAATTTCATCGCATAATAACAATTTAATCAAACATAAAATACATAAGTTCAATAATATTAAGAAATTCTTCTGTTGTTTGGTACATGATTATCCGTAAATTTCTGAAAAATATATATACATCATAAATATATTAATCATCAATGTAAATTATGATTGTTTTCAAATCCATCATGCAGATAATATGATAACGAACCCAATTTGTCAGTGGACTATGTGTGTAGATTAGAATTACTATTTTAAATTAGAGATTACACTTTTGAACTAACATTTTGAGTCATTTTATTCACTTACAAATTTCAATATTTAACAAAATGAACTAGCCAACAACCAATCCATTACCAACAGCTTGCATTTTTTATGATATTCTGGTAATGATGACGTTTTGCTTTATGTGTATTTGATATGTATATTTAGAGAATTCATTTGTTTTAAAGGCTGCATTACTTTTCTTTCATTTTAATTGGATTTTCGTTTCTTAAATTTTTTTTGTAACTATCATATTTCATTACTTGTAATACTAATTTATTTTTTCAAATCTTCTGATTGTTAACTAAGTTTATTCATTTTTTGCAAAATCTTTGATTGTGTTTACTCACTAATAGTAAAATATGTAATTATAAATACATAGGTCAAATACCTAACACTATCAATATAAGTATTAATTAACATACACACACTACAAACAACTTTATTGATAATAAAAACTATAGTGAAATGAAATTAGACATTTTAACCTTCATAATTTTGAAAATGTATAGTTATCTATTGTTAAGATTATGCTTTACGCAAAAGGAGACATGTATGAATAAAAAAATTATTTGTTCATGTACTACTATTTATGTTATGTACTTAATATTTTGCAATTAAATTAAAATATGCTTGAAATTTTTAAGCAAACTAACTGTAAAAACTATTTTTATAGAAAGAACTATTTTTATATATCAATGATTCTAATAATGCTATTAATAAAAAAAAAGTCAGTGATAGAAATAGTAAAAGAAAATGTATCAACAAGGATGAAATCAAGAAATAAAATGTGCTTTTAATTATAAATTTGAAGAAGATTTCAATACAAAATATAGAATATTATATAATTGGCTTAAAGAAAAGAAAAATTAGCATTTTAAGGGATTTAATACTAATGAAAATAAGTTATAAAGTACAAGATTAATTATAATTCAATGTATCACTAAAGATTTAGTTACTAAATATAATATAGGCCAAAGTATATATATATATAATAATGAAAATAAAAATTTAATTACGTACTTTTAAATTTACTAATGAATCTTTTCATATTATCAATTTTAATAATATTCTTAATAAGCATAAAAATAACTTCATACTAATAATATTGATTTTAAGAAAGCTTTTAAATTTAATATAAATATAAGTCGTCTTATTCATAACTGCTCTAATATTAGAATTTACAGATTAATTATATTTGCAACTGTATTCTGAATTTATAAATAATGAATACGAGCATGTGATTATTAGTTATTTAAGCATAGTAAAAAGTAAAAATCTTTGAGTATACGAAATAAATGTACAGATCCTAGTTTTATTATTACCATCAATAGTATATTATAAAAATGTTAAGGAGGATCTTGGTAAATTTTTAACTAATTTGGCTATTGAATATTGTTTATCAAAGAATATATTAAAACCTTTCAGGAACATAAGTACTGCATAAATGTTCAAATTAAACTTGAATGTTAAGTTTAAGGAAAGCAATATTGTTAAAGATCTAACAATATTAATAAAAAATCTCTAGGATAAGTTTATTATTTATTATATTGGTAATATTTTTTGAAATTATGTCATTATGTGCAAGAAAGGACATGACTAATAAATGTAATTCATTAAGTCAATAAACTGAGGTTGTAATGTACTAATATACAGTTACAATTATTATAGTGTAATAAAGTACTTAATAACCCCAAAATGTGATGAAATAATGAAGAAAATTCTTACGATTAGAAAGAAAAAATTATATTTGAGGACGGAACAGTGTTTTAGAAATACACATACCTGTTTGGATTATGTATTGACAAAAATAGTAAAGTTCCCATTTTGAATAAAATCTATCAAAGCATATGTTGTAAAACTTTAGTTGCTTAATCGAAAATGATACATTACTAGAAATTAATTTAGATAATTTTTATCTTAAAAAAGTTTAATTTTCGAGACTTTCAGAATAAATTAAAAGAATCACGTCCAAATTATAAATCTTAAATTTATATTTTCAAGCCCTTCATACGCATCTTTATTTTCAGAAAACCTTTAAGACTCCTAAAATTAGGTTTCTAATTTTCTCAACACCCACCAGCCACAAAACTTTCCAATAACAACATGATGCAATATCCTGTCTCCTTTCGATGATTTTACCATCTCTAAGCATTCGCACTCGAACATCAAGATTAAAAGTGTAATTGCTTTTCTGTCAGATTGTGTGCTTTTGGGTTATGTGCACACACAATTTCGTGTTCAAGAAGGGGATAAGACACGGTTCTGCTTTAATTAACTTACGACTCAATTCCTTTTCGCCGGTTCATATTTATCAGATCGAAGAACGATTTTAAAAATTTTCCGGCTGATTTCGCTTGGGTTTATGTCACAGCAAGTCAAGCGGCGAATAAATGTAATTATTAGAAACATTCAGGATTCTGTGAGGATATTCCGGAACAAATGGTGTTGGTGAAAAATTAATCATTGGTATCACAAATTGTATTGTGCTCCAGTTAAAAGGTAGAAGCATTTTGTTTCATTGATCCGTTATGAATGAAATATGCTATGAATGTTAACTGAATACTAGTGAATGCTATAAATGTATCAATTATTATAATTTGAAATTTATAACGTGAACAATATTTCTTAATATTTATTTTTCAACAGTTTGTATTATCATACAAACAATGGATTCTCACTATACAGTTTGTTGTACTCTATAAAGAGGTTTTTACGTTTTTTAATATGTCATGAAAGCTATTATTTTCTTTATTCAACTTAACTATTTTATTTCAATCCAGATCCCTTACGCTCATGCAATAAAACTGGAATCTTTGGTTGGCATGATTCAATTGGCTACAATTACGGTTTTCATGAAAGGTGATTTATGAGAAGTACATCGTGTCAGTTGATTTCATTAAGGAACCTCCAACAGAATAGTAGGAATTGCTGCGCTTGAGGCGAAAATGAGTTCCAAAGTCTGTACGAAGTTGTGTTGGTATTAGACGAGTGAGAACCTATTTTCTAAGTCGACTTCTTCACTTGAGCGTGGTATATTACGAGTTGCATCACCAATAGTCGACAAATATTTCTAGAGAAACGAGACAATAAAATCGAACCAACCAATATAATGTTGTGAACCTGTAACATATTATATAATAGGTTCATTGATTTCCATCACTGTTTCTGTTAGATATTTTAAAATAAAATAATATCGGAGTTTCTATTCAATGAGTTTACTCATCCTTCTGGAAATATTCCTGCCACATTTTATCAGAATTTATTTTTGTAATTTGAGTTTTTAGAATCTTATTCTTATAAAAGAGGTGATTTAGGATTTCATATTTGTAATAATTGTTCATTTCAAATTACTCTTTAAATGTTATTAGAACTCTGTATTAATTTAAAATACTGTATAATTTAAAACTGAAAACGAGAATTTAAAATATTACATTTTCTGATTTCCATTTGAATTGTTTTTTGATTAGATATATAGTTCAAATTTCTAATTCTTTAAAAATTTATATATATATATATATATATATATATATATATATATATATATATTATAAAAAAAGAAATACGCATATGTATAAATTAACAATCAAAAAATTATATTTAACAAATATTGAATACATCTCTTCAGTAATATCAAATATTAGTCTGAGATTCTCTACTGTTTATTTTGAAATTTACAGCAATAAATAATGTTTTATATACTTTTGTTATATTTTGTTTACCTTTTGCTGGTGATATACAGACTTATTAAACTAAATTAAAAAAAAAAAAAAAGAAAAAGAAAACGTGCAATGAAAAAAATTTCATATTACCAAAATTTCAATTAATAATCTGAAAGTTTCCTTGGATACCAATTTTTTTCTCATCAGGGGTTTTCAGAACTTTAGTTGGTAACACAAGCACACACAATCACGCACACATATATTAATTCACGTGATATTAATTCAAATTGTCCATAACTGGATAAAATTCGAAGGGCTTCCTATAATTATTGACTGTAAATCTTACAGATAATAGAATTTTGATAACGAATTTTGTGAATGCAACGATATAACAAGAAACAATTAAATAATTATTTGGTTGAGTTCTGTGCGTATCTCAATTTCAACATATATGTACAAAACGTTAGACTGATCTAATAAAAGTCATGATCTTTATGGCGGTGGAGATCACAGGTTACTAAATGGCTGAGATATTTTAAGTTAATTCCATAATCTAAGAAATGCAGTCGTTATAAAATTTTGCGCTGCTGAAAGTAAAATTTTTAGAAATTATGTAGAATTGAAGAGTGTCAGGAAATATAATCGTTTAATGTCCTTAATTTCTTTTAATTTGTAATTAAAACTGAAGATCGATATATCCCTCAGAAGTTTAACTATTTTTAAACAGTTATCTTTTGACAATGTCTTAAGTAATTCTATATTTATCTGACAAAATTTCTTATGAGAGGTAATTTCATGCAAGTTTGAATTAAGAGGATCGTTTGAGAACATTATAAAGTATTTGAAGCGGTCAATTGTTTTTTATTTATTTTTTTAGATATCTTACAATTGTCTTGCACAGATCATGTAGGTCAAAATCGATTATGAGTAGAGCGATGCGTTAGGCATCACTAGTTGATTTGTTAGATAAAACTAATTCCCAATTTTTTAATCGAGAAGAAACTACAGCAAAGCACCGTGCAGGATTTGTACAGTGAGCTTTCTTGAAGATTAGATTATCACTATACAAGATAACCGTTAAATCAGTTAGAAATAGAAAAAAAATTGGCTGAATCAGATTGTAATAATCTCATTCAGAAATTGTCGTCCTGGGAGGAAGGCAATTTTTACATTGATCTGATAACTTTGCATTTTTAAGAGTGTCTGAAGAATCGGTGAAATTTAATTCACTGTTATGTGTGTCAGGTTTATTTTTATGCTCTTAAGTATTATGTTATACATTTTTGCAAACTATTTATGATTCATGCATGAGTGTTTTAGGAAACATATAGGTGTTGATTTAACAGTAACTGAGGGCTGCATTACCTTCGCTTGCTACTGCAATAGCGGTTGACAATAACCCACCCCTATTAAAGCAACCTACTCGTGGAATGCAGAAATCAATAAACTCTCACGGCGATCGTTTTAAAATTGTCTCGATTTCCAAACGAAGAATCATCTATGTTTTCTCTGGAGCTTAAACCTCAGAACTTGTAAAAAAGAAAAGCTTAGTGGAAAGACTCGTTTTAAAAAGGGGAAGCAGAAAAAGAATATTGCTACTACAAGGAGTTGGTTCTGTTTGGTTTGTATAGATATTTCAGATACAAGCACTCGATTTGAGGACAATATATTCAAAAAGGATATGTTGGTTTCATGGAGTATAGAAACATTGCTTTTATACGCCCAGATTACAAAATTTTGACCAGCCATGAGAATTTACCATCTAAATTGGAAATTCAGACTGTAGCTTAAAACTCAACGGATGTTTTGAAATTTTGTCAATACATTGGAGTATGATTTATCTCTTGGCATTTTACACAACTTTATCTCTTCGAATTTTTATTATTTGCATTCTGCTCGTTTAAAAAAATAAATTTCTGCTCAAAAATAATAAACTTAAATCTTATTTCATTGCCTTTTTCTTAAGTGAAGTAAAAATTGTCGAAATGGATTTTCGAGAAAATTGAAAAGTTACTTAATTACCTTAACTGCCTGTATTATTTTCAAAAAGATATGTTGTACAAAATCTTAATTTCAATTATGAAAATCGTTAATGAGGTCCAAAATTCTTTTAAAAATTTAAGGAAAAAGGTTGAACATTAGTTCAACCTTTTCAGTTCAACATTAGTTCAACCATGTGCTTTCCATTTTTTCAACACATTTTATTGCAGTCTACACAATTTCAGTTTGCAGCGAAAGAAGACGTATTATCCTAAGGTATTCTTTTACATTGCTGAAACAGGTGTTACATAAATTTTATTTTCAAATATAATGAAATATTTCTTTACTAATTAGATTTAAAATAAATTAAGACATTTGTTGGATTTATTCATTAGGAATGAAAATAGTTGAGTACTTTGTCTATATGTTCTCTTTATTGTCTCAGTTGCTTTGTTTTGCCACTTACATTGCACATGTTACAAAATTTTAATTATTTCGTATTGAACTCATATCAACAAAAATTTTTAGTTTTTGAGACAAACATAATTTAATAATATTTATGCAACTAAAAAAAAGTAAAAACTTTAGAATGTAAAAAATTTGTAAGATTTTCAATAAAGAAATACAAATTAAATTTTAAATAGATTGGGTAAAGGTTTTGTAATACTGATTAACTCAGAATTATTCATTAGCCAGGTACCTTCATATAGCCAGCAAATTAATGTTAAAAAGAATTCATTTTGGCGAACAATAACAACTAACAGAATTAAATTCCTTAATTACAGCTTTATCTATTTTTATATAATTGCTTTTAATACTTTAAAAATAACACTTCAATCTCTGAGATATATAACTTTTTTTTTTACAATTTACTCTTCAAAGTTAATTAACTTTATTCTTTGTGGGCATTCTGATTTTTCTCTCGAATATATTAAAATGAAAATATAATTTTAACAACAGAATTCTTTTCATAATAATATAAATCGCTTCTACTGTAAGAGTGTTTTAATCGAACATCTGTCTTTTTTTAAATAATAAAATATACTGAGAGAGACTTTATTAGCGTAATGAGAAAAATAATTTGAATAAGTCAAATATATGGAATTTGAAAAAGAAACGGAACGCGGATAATAACAGTATATGCAGCAAAACGTATTTTGGAAACATGTTTAAAGGAAAGGGAAAAAATCAATTTCTGACAACAAATAAGAAGTTTCTAATAAAACGATTCTGGTAAAACTATAACGTGACGCTTTCAAAAGAGTATGCGTTAGCAAAACTTTTTCCTTATGCAAAAGTCGCGAACTTCGCAAAATAGAACCTTTTATATATTTTTAAGGATTTGGTTTCATTAGCATTATAGAAAAAATAAACATAATGTAAGTTGTTACCTTTGTAAGCATTTAATTTCATAGAATTCGAGTCACTTGGCTGCATTCTTAAATCTTTGAAATTGCTTAGGGCAATAAATGGTTTGATTCTTTCAACATGATAAATAGTTGTACAGTTTACTTTTCTGGAAGAGAAAAAATACAATGAATTATAAATATAAAATGGTAAATTATTAATTAGTTGTTAATTGGAACAAATGTATGATGTTTTGAAAAATGAAATTATATTTAAGGAAATTATAGTCATGCAAATAAAAACGCAATCTAATAAATTTATTTTAAAGTTCAAATTCTTAAGTTAATTATTTTTAATGTTTTAAATGCTAATTTTGCTAACTTAGCTTTGTACTCAAAATATATAATTTTCAGCGAGTAAAGTAATACGTCTTCTAGTACATTAAAAGATTGATTTTTATGAAAAGGACTGATTCAATACTTTTGTTAGCTAAATTTTTCTGAAATCAAGTATCATGTCCAATGAATTTTATCAATAAAAATTGTTTTTTGAACTGAATACATCACTTGTTTAAAGTTTATTTCGAAACATATATTATAACCATAGACGTAACTAAAAGTGCCTTACCGATTTAAAATCTTGCTTACGTTATGTTTGCTAATTTTTGAGTTGTAAATAAGTCTTCTAAATTATCAAAAATTTCCCTTAGCAAGAAAATGAATTCAACGGTGAGATATATAATAAAGAACATTAAGAGCAGTCATATACTATTCAGCAGCATTTTTAAAAATAAATTTATGAAGCAATTGCTCTTATGCCGTTAATGTCAGTTCCCCCCCCCCCCGGAAAAAAAAAAAAAAAAAAAATTCGAACTTTGTTTAATACTAATATTTGAAAAGTTGCCGCATGTAGTAATATAACCTTAGTTCAAATGTTAATTTTTATGATGAGAATTACTACTCCTTTCCTTTATGTTGACAACAAATACATTTATGTAATAATAATAATAGTTCAAAGTAATTAAACTTTTTTTAGACTAATTATCATTTTCTACATTATTGTTTGATTTTAATATCTTTGAAAGGAAACAGAAAGTGTAAGAAATACTTTTCAATTATTTTCATTGTCTTTATGAAATATATTTTACGAATTACACCACTGATGCTTTACTTTAGTATTGTAAATTTAAATGATAAATGCAGACTAAATTGTTATGATAATTTGCGTATTTTAAATAACGCTTTTAAAGTATTTATCAAATGCAAACAACGAGCGCAATGTTTCAATAGTAAAAAATGAGTTCTTACTAAATTGCAATTAGCTATGCGAAATTGACATTATTTAAAAATATTTTATTTATTAAAATAAATAGTTATTTATTATTCCTCATTTCTAATAACAAAAAAAATGAGGACTCGTTATATGCTATTTTAAATATTTTATCAGCCATCACCTATAAGAAATTCAATATACATAATCCTGTAGCAGGTTATGTTTCAACTTAAGATTTCTAACCATGAACTATCATCACTCCTATGAATGTGACGCGCAACATTTGCTAATCTATAAGCAATTTATGATAGAATACGTTTGATATTTATTTCATATGAAATCATCCAAAAAATTAGTGTTTGGGGTATTATTTGTGGTAAAAAAAATAGGCACCACAAGCAACTGGTGCTGTAGTATATTATTTTAAGACATCTATTGTATTGATATCATTAATGGATCGTATATCTGTAATGTCGTTGATCATGTGTGTAGCATTTCATTTAAAGATTTGTAATTATCTGATTGAGACCTTATTACTTAAGTATAGATTTGCTGGATTAAAATTTCAATTTTAGTATGATTTCAATGTATTTTTTTCTAATTATATTTAACCAATAAATCTTTTTTGATCACTATGTAATAAAGATATATTACTTAGTGAGAATGCTGTAACTAAGTATATAAAATGATTAATAACTATTTCAGTGAATAAATACAGTAGAGTAATTTCAAGAAACTTCAATTAATATAGTTACATAAAATTCTCAAATTGGGGAATGTAAATTTTATAGATAAGCGCAGAATAGAAATAGTTTTGAGCGAGCACGTTAAGAATTTAGATCTTATAATCAATTTCTTTTAAAAAAAAGGAGAGATAATATCCAGATCAATTTATACGGTGGAATAGTAAATGAGGCAATATTTATAGTGACGGAAATCAAGCTAATAGCCTAATCTATTATAAAACTCACTATTACCTAAGGTGTTAAAATTAGTATAGTTACATCCTTCATCATCTGCAAGCCAGCTTATATTCCCTTTCTTCTTTTCTGATGTAATAAGCTGTAATATTTCAAAGAAATTATCTGAATTAAAGTAGCTCTCATTAAAACAGTGCTCTTAAAAGACTGTATTTACTTTTTAAACGGGATAGTCTATAATTTTTTCAAATTAATTGATAGGTTTACTGCCAACTTTCCACATGCTTTATCTCTCTCTTCTAACGGGAAAAAAGAATAAAAGGAAAAAATAAGATAATAAGATATGTAGTTAAAAAAATCCATCTGGCATTCCCTAGAGAGTCAGAGTAATACATTTTATAACAATAAAGGTTGCTCTAATATCAATACTATTTTATATATATACCCATATATATGAGACCAGATTGAAAATTAACTTTACTTGAAAATTTAAATAAAAGTAAAAAAAATTAATTAAAAAAAACTATTGTAGTAGATTTTAGCTCCATTAATTTCTTATATAACTTAAAAAAGCATAAACAGAAGTATATAAGAAATTTATTTTAAGCAGGCTTGTAACTTCACTTAATTTTTCTTGATACTTAAAAGGAGTCTTACAACTATCTAATATATTCTAAAATGTTTTTAAAAGGAGACAAAAGAAAAAGAACATTTTTTTAAGAAAAATGTTTGTTAGTTGACTTTTCACTTACCTGATTTAAGAATTCCATGTAATGCTTTTATATACGGGGATCATTCATTGAGTCATTAGAAATTCCAGGAGATGAAGCTAGTAGCTTCGAAAATAGTTTGTTTTTACTATGTATCCTGACCCACTAGACAGCTCTGAATCTCAGTTAATCATATTCGTGATCATAAAGCTTTTCGTACCTCAAAAACTCACTGTCATAACTTTTCCAGACAATGAGGTCCTTTTTGAGTTTAATGGAAGAGCATCCCTTAAAGTAATCCAACATTTTAATTTTTACTTGATTCCCGTTGCATAATAATGAATACAGGTCTCGTAGACAGTCATAATTGAACACAGCAATCAAATTTTGATTTGGAAGCAATTGATTACCAAATCAAAATTGACTCATGAATCAATATCAAATTTGTTTCGGCACCAATTGTTAAGAGATATTGAAACAAACAGACAGATTGCATCATTAGGTGCTGACATCTATCTTCAAATACAAGTATTTTTTGAACAACTCTCACAACATCGAAAAACGAACAAAATTTGAATGAAAGCTTACGTTTATATTTCCAACTTCTTGGAGCGCTTGGTCCTCCTCGTGAATTTTCAAAATCAAAATCAAAATTCAGCTAGGAAGCATAAATTATTTCCCAAAATAAGCAACATGTAATACTCTCATAAGTAAATAATATTTAAAAAGCTCAATAACTTAAGGTGTTCAATAAACTTAGCTAATCATGTAACCATACAAAAATTAAATATTAAATACTGTCATAATAATCAAAAATAGATATGTATAAATACAGTTATGTCCATAAATTAAGGATAATGTCAGCTCTGTAAAAAAAAAAAAGGTTCAGAAACTAGAAATACTTGACTTATTCATAAAGCCTATTTATTAAATAAAAGATAGAGAACAAAAAAAAAAGATGGTCTTTGTGTGATATCATTCATAAAAACTACGATTTTTGCTCCTTGGAGCAATCACAAAAGTGTTTCTCTTACAAATACTTACCATTATATGATTGGTATGATGGTTAATACCTTGAATGCCTCCCAGAAGATTAAATACAGTCCGTACAACGCCTAAGCATGCTGAGTATCAAATTATTGAGCTGATCTTCCGGAAGATTACTTCACTCAGCAAGTAATGCTTTCCGAAGTTCCAGTACGCATGTAGGAGGTGGTTGATGGGTTGCAACTCGTCGGCCAAGTATGTCCCACACATGCTCAATTGGAATCAAGTCAGGCGAGAATGCTAGCCATTCCATATGGGTGGTATATTCAGATTATAGACAATCGTTTACAATGTTTGCTCGATAAGGTCGTGCGTTGTCATCCATAAACACAATTCTGTGCCCATGGCACTCCTAAACAAACGAAAATGTTGTTCCAGAAGTATGTACAGATAAATTTGGCCTGTCATAGTTCCGATTTGAACCTGTAGATCTGTTCTGGAGCTCAGTATAGTTAGAACCCTAAATGAGCAATCGTGCACCACCGTAACGGTCTCGTTCAGTGATGTGTACCGGGTACCTGACATTCTCCATATGAAAGTCCAAAGTGAATCAAACTGTAAGTTAAACCTGGACTCATAAGAAAATATCACACAAGCCCACTGCGACGTTGTCCACACTGCATTTTCACTACTTCAGGCTAACCAATGGCGACAGTGAGTTGCAGTGAGCGGAACACATCTGATAGGTTTGCGAGCATACGTACCAATATGACCCAAACGGCTGTACACGGTTTGTCTTGAAACTGTC
>BMAW01007398.1:56500-80205 GCA_019974015.1 Nephila pilipes | reverse complement strand
ATCAGGATTTTTAATTAAAATGTATCATTGCCACAGATTTGAACTGTAATTTTGATTTCTATTGCAAACAGTATATTTTATTTATTTTAAGAATTTAAGGCATTGGAAAATCATTATGAAGTAATAAAGAGTCAAAGTGTGCAGTAATAACAAAATTGATTAGAACTATTAATGAGAAATATAATTGAGTAATTGATTTTAAAATATTTGCATACAAAATATTTTATTCTATTTAAAATTTTCTGTTTTGTAATGAAAGTCGTTTGCACCGATTTTTCCTTCAGTTTTACTATATTTCCTAACTACACTTTTAAGGAACACACCTTTAGTCTCCTTTGATTGATTCATTGTAATTTTAAAATTACTATTTATGATTTGTACTGCAAATTCCATTGTGCATCAAAACCAAATCTTTATTCCCATTACAAAATTTCTATTAGAATATAATACGTAACTGAACGAAGTAATACCATTAAATATTGAAATAAGGAATTAAAGCTTACCTTTTCTTGACTGGGAAAGATACGAAACTGAAATCGAATTTATATTTGTGCGATTACATTTACTGGGAAAAATTTCGAATTTAATAGTCTCTTTTTTTTCTGAGTCTTAAAACACTCATTCGTTGTGGTTCGACGTATTTTAAGTTTTATATTTTCTGTTTTTCTAAAGTGGAATGCATCATTTTATTTAAATACTGATAATTGTACATGACTGTACATGAAAAGGAAATTAAAATTCGACATGTATGTCAAGTAAAGAATAGGTGATTGCTTGAGAAATTGGTTATGACAAGATATTGCGC
Organism: Nephila pilipes; assembly: GCA_019974015.1. Lineage (NCBI taxonomy): Eukaryota > Metazoa > Arthropoda > Arachnida > Araneae > Nephilidae > Nephila > Nephila pilipes. The sequence continues at coordinate 79,400 of BMAW01007398.1, read as the reverse complement.
GGATTTGATTAAAAGAAAAAAAAAGCACAGATAATAAAGTAAACATTTTGACTCGAAATTTAGATAGAAGAGAAAAATATAAAAAACGAAACATAGTGCAAAGTGAAAGGAAACAAACATTTTACTAGATATCAAACAATCTTATCAAAAAGATCAGATACAAAATATGGGTTTCAAAATTCCGAACGTTAATTTACGCTTTTAATCACTATCTGCACCGTTTTTAACTGTTAGCAACATTCCGATTTTCAAGCCTTCTCAAATTTCATTGTTTAAAAACAACCATTAAAATAACAGGCGCTTTTGAAACGGAAAAAAAGAATTTAATATATGTCAAATTTAAATAATCCTCATTTTTTTTTAATTAAAAGCAGGGGAAGTCATAGTGAGATATCTCTGTACTTGCGCATCTAATTATACACAAGAAATCAGATTTATAAGCGTAAATAATAATGTATGAGTAAGAAATTATCAATAACAATTCTTACATGTGTATTACTTTCTACGTATATTTGCATACATAACATCCGCAAAATTACATACTATATACATACAAAAAAAAATACATACTACATACATACAAAAAAAAATACAAAATTACATACTACATATATACAAAAAAAAAAAAAAAAAAAAAAATTACATACTACTTCTACATACTGCAAAATTTATAACTTTATGAATTTGTAGAGCACTTATAAAAACATAATATTCTGTGTGAGTGTTAGTATTTTAATATGGTAATAGTCAGATGTGGCCATGCTGCGTCAAGTAAGGTAAAGCTGTGATCTAGGCATTCAAAAAAATTGGTTGATAAGAAGCAGTGTTGGAAAAAAAGACAAGGATCTCTATGGTATCCCGATAGCGTGTCACCCGAGTTTGCCAAAGACAGTAAACTCCCTGGGAAAGTGAAGAAGAAGACAAGCCCGAGAGTTCAAATATAATATTCTAACTATACACTGAACACAACAAAAGTACCAAAAATTAAATTTAACAAAATTTTAAGAAATTCAATTTGGTGGCTCAAGTTTCCTGTAATTTTTTCAAGTAATAAGCAATTCTGGAAATTCATGAATATTTATGAGTTCAGCACTATGGATGAGTAGATTTTGAAGAAACTATACCGGAACTCTAAGAAACACACATTTTGAGAAAATGAAAATGCCATAGATTTTTTTTCTATTGCGTATCACGTTTGCCTATAATTTTAATATTCAATTTTTGAAAGTTATATTGATCAAGCTCTCGTAAATAATACATCTACTGATTTAGTGAAATGTCTTCTAATTTTTAACAGCAAAATAAAAAAAATACAAATTTGGAAGTCTTTAGTTACTTTAATTGGTCAAATTAGCTAATTCTGTAAGCAGTGATTATAAAAAAAATTTCGTTCCTCCCCTCCCTATCAGTGTCGAAAACACAAAATTTGGTTAGGGTTGGTCATTAATTACATTCATAGGTTCTTCTTTTTGAATATCGCTACTTTTTTTTCTGGGTTGCTGGTGTACCAATTTAATTAATCTTCGTCAGTCCTTGGGGTCATGGGAACCACGGTTTGAGAACCATTGATCTAAAGTCGAGTTATCATTGTCGCGTGGTCGTCTGCTTTGAAACCGAGCTTCGAAATCAATATCACACCGAAAGTCTTAATTCCTCAAAAGACTCCTCCCGACGAATTAATTTCATCTTCAACGATCTCAGTTAAATGAAACATTCATGACATAATTATCAAGAAATGTTTTCATCTCAGTTAAAATCATGACAATCCAATAAACCATCAGCACTTTTCACATACTCGCCTCTAAATATAATTATGCATACAAAACGACAAAAGGGGCACTGCTCATTCAACCTACTCAGTTTTAAAAAAATTTTAATCCTCCAAATTAAAATTAATTTCAAATATTAAAAAAAAAAAAAAAAACATTTGAAAAGCTCGGTTGGTCGAGGGAATTGCACTAGTGTTGTAATTTACGTAACATCGTTTTAATGGACTCCAATTCTTATTTTGGTCTTGACCTTTTATTTATTTATTTTTGCTCTCTATCTAATACGTAGTACTATCAAAAAGTTTCGAGAATTATTAACTACAGTTAATCAGATGCTCGAGGGAGGAAAAATTTCTCATTCTAAGGTTGACAGCATTGGTTCATTAATTGCTTATTAAAACAGCACTGAAAAGCAATGCGAAGGCTATTGGCGAAAGGATCTCTTCATTTTGAATCTGTTTCAAGTGACGGAACAACAATTGAATCGGATCCCACTCTCCAAACTTCCACACCACGGGAAGGAGCTATGCGACGAGTCTTTAGTGACATCGGAGAAATAACGGCAACGAACAATATAATTTTGATCTCGATAAGTCACGATATTTGAACTTGCATCAATCTCGCTACACGACAGATCTTTCACTGTACCAGGACTCGAACCCATGACTTGAAAATAACGCTGGCCATGAGCTCTGAACCATGGCCACCAGTCTACGGCGGTCACGAAAACTGTGTATGTGAGACAGTATGGAATATATTTTTCGAGGGAAAACATGCAGTGATTCAAACAAAAATGAGTAATATAACAAAGTTGGCTGCTGAGTGAAGTCAGGATACACAAAATTAGTGATGGGGTAAACACTTATTTATTTTAAAAAATTGTCCGTAGGTCCTGTACTTTAAGAAAGCAGCCTTAACGGGAAAAAAGGGGGAGTTATAATTAGTTTGGTCTATGAATTTTTTAATATTTGTTAACAGAGGAATTTTTTTAAAAAAAATTCAATTTCCAGGGAGTGGGGAGGAGGAAAATAAATACTTTTGTTTTTTCTTGATGTTAACAGCTAGTAAAACATATGACCTCTTGAATCGAAGATCAAGTACTTATATTCCATCAAGATTGTATCATTTCGTGTTGAACCCCAAGGTTTTCGAATATATTTTGGGTGCCTTTCAATTTTTTATAAGTAAAACATCACAAGATTTTAGGAAAATGAAATTATAGATCACTCGACCTTACATTATGAATATATGGTTTCCTCAACTCCAACGAAAATTTGGATATCTTCCTATTAATAGAGACCATAACTAGATATCCACATTGCTCAATGTATCATATTTCACTATTTATTATCAAACTATATTAGAAAATATGCAACAAAAAGAAGAAAAGGTACTACGACTTCTACGAAAACAACAAAATGAACTATAAGTACTTGTTTTTGACAACAGATGTCATTACTAAAGCAAGTTGATGTCACCATTGTGTGCAGTTCTCAGTTAAACAGCACCAAAACAAATGTGACACTGATTTATAGGTTATTTAATGAAATTTTGATAACTGTCGTGTCGAGTTGTTACCTTCTATGACGACTAATCACCAAGCAATAATTGAAACATGAGTTGCTTCCGATGAATTTGTTCCAAAGAAAGTGAAGGCATTGTCGGGAAAAGTATTGGCGATGGTTTTTTGGGATGCAAAAAGTTTGAGTTTGATACTCATGGACATCTCAGCGATCACTGGGTTAGGTACTACCCCATTCCCATTTTTAACACGGGTACAGCCTTAAGACCTAAATGTAAATCTGTAGATAGTTTTATTCTTCTGTCATCAATAGATGTTTTGCACCTTTTCCGGCCTTTTCCTGCTTTGTTTTTTATGAAATTTGTCTCCTGATATCGTAGATAAAACTTTCGGACTCCAGATGTAGTCACTGAACCACCCACCTGTCTTGCAATTTCAGCATAGGAAATACCAGAAATAGTCTCCCCCCGCTTCTATTTAATAAAGCACAATTGATTGATTGATTGCTTTGTGGGACATGAAGCAACAATGATAATTATCCCCTTTTTCATAGATTCTTCTTATTCAATAAGCCTCAAAATATTTCATCTTTTGCAAGAATACTCTGAAAACTTGTTTATTAGCAACGATTATCTCTAAAAATTCTTTGAAATTAATATTTTGCTGTAGGTCTATCTTGAGAATATTCCAGAGAAGATTTCTGTGAGTGGCGTAATTATTGCAGGTCAAAAGAATATGTTCCAAATTGTTGATGTGATTACATGTTCTACATTATGCGTTAACATTTAAGTTGAATTTATGCAAAAGCCCTGGAGTTATAATCATTTTGCTGGTGATTCGAGTGCTTAGTATTTCCTCTCTTCCATTTTTTGTCCGTTTAGGTATTATGTCAATGGTGGGGATGTTTCCTAAGATTTCAAAATATTTACTTGAATAATAGTTTTCATTGGTTCTTTTGATTTTGTAGCGGAAAATTTCACTTTTGATGTCTTCTGGGGCAATCCAGTCAAGGTTTTCATAAGATTCCATTACAGATACAAAGCACAATAATAACTTGTTCCAACTGTAAACATGATACCTGAAGAAGCTGACATCATGTTTACAGTTGGAACAAGTCATTTGATTGGTTCCCAAGCCATTGTGGACATTTGATTGGTTCGGAGAACAAGAACAGTGAATTTCATATTGGATTCAATACAAGTTAGACATTTCTAACCACTTCAATCTGCGTTTGTTTCTTAGATTAAAGTACATATAACTTTTTTTATATTGAAAATATTTGAATGTTGCTTTTCGTATTGAATCCAGTATGAAATTCTCTTTAAAATTATGTATACTTCTTTGCCTTTTGTGAAACGTAACAGTTTTTATAAGCATACAAAATTAAAAAACATAAAAATTTCCAAAAGTGTCCACAATTTTGGCCACCACTGCATATTATATACATAACTGCATCATATACATATAATTTGATCGAACGTTACTTTTTGTCAAGTTACTTAAGAAATTAATTTTCTGAAAAGGAAATTATACAATTTTCTGGCAGCAATGAGTCATCACCATTAATTTTTTTCGCGTTCAATGACATGAGAGATGATGTGTAAACATCTTAAATTACTTTCTAATTACTTTATTTTTTCAGTGTACAGGTACTAAAATTTTTAATAGATTCTTAGTGCAGTATCTCGCTGACACATTTCAACGCAAAAAAAAAAAAAAGTAAAAGTTAGAAATAACCTGGGTTTTGCACTTCAACACTACTCAATTGAGTTGAAATTTCGCCCTCACGTATAGCTCACGCAATTGCTTTTGTTAGACTTAAATTTCCGGACTGAAAGGAATTAAATAAATATAAGAAAAATAAATTTTAAATCAAGCTTGTATTTAAAGATGGGCTTAAAGGCATAAAAATAATTTTGTTTGATATAAAGTAATATATAACTTATAAGAGCTTGAAGTGTTTATACTTCTTTTGATCTCATATATAAGTAATTATGATTAATTTATAGGTAATTATCTATAGGTTATCTTAATTATCTCCAGCTTTTATAAGTTATATGTTATTTTACAGTAAAAATAATTATTTTTATACATTTTAGTCCATCTTTATATGAAGCATAAAATTGCTGAAGTGCCGAAAAATGTAGAAATGCCACGAATTGTGAACAGATGTTCCCTGAATTTTAAATCTGAATACAGAATTGCTCAAAAAATAAGGACCGCGCGGGGTGACTTTTACGGAATTCAAACATAAATCTGCATTGTAAAAAAAGTTTTAGGGAAGATTTTTACATAAATCAAAAAGCACGTTTCGGATTGTCGCATTTTATATGAGGGTTCGAAAATGGAATTATGTGATTTGGAAACATGCCCTAGGCTTGAGTATTCTATATGGCATTTTTTAAAAGACAGAAAGAAAAAAAATGTAGTGGTGGTGGTGGGGAAGCATTACGATAATTATTTTTTCGATATTCTTGTTTTATTAAGCAAATGAAGGACTAACAACGTCCGTTTAAACAGGAAAACAGAGAACCGAAGATTTAAATAAAATCTATTTATCGATATTTAAATAAATTTTGTTTTAAGTCAAAATAATTAATGCGCTGAATATTATGCCATTTATAGAAGTATTTTGAGACTGGATTATAAGACCACCTTAAAAAAAGAATCTAAATTATTGGAGATAATATTTTGAATTTTAAGAAAAATATTTTAGCATTAATATTAGCCACCCAAGGGACTATTGTTTTAGTTACACCAAAAACGTCGTTGCTGATCACTTTTCAAAAATGTATCTTGTTTTGCATATATTTTTGATGTCTCAGAACGAAAGTAACATATTAAGTAACGAACATATTTTTCAAAAATACGTCATAATAAATTTCTCCTGAGTTTTTTCTTGGATTGAAATAAAGTATATGCAATATATGTCTGATACTTGTTTTCACCACTAATGAAATTAATATTCAAAAATATGCCATAGTAAATTTCCTCAAATTTTTTTATTGGATTGAAGTGAAAATATATATGAATTGAGAATTTTATATACTTATCGATTTATGTATTATCTTAAATCATATGTAAATAGGATTCAAGATGAGATTGAAAATGAATAACATTATTTAGAATTTTAAGACAGCTTTATGAGGCAACCATTTTTTTAGCCACCCAAGGGACTATTGTTTTAGGTGGATCATTTTAAAAAAATTTATCGTTCTCTTCAATTTTATTTACATTTAGCTTAAATGTATTCAATTTAATTATTTATCGCTTCCTTTGATTTCATTACCAGAAAAGTTTACTATTGTCCATTTCGTGATATTTCATCGTTTATTTTAAGTATATTTAATTGAGTAATTTAATAATAATTATAAAAAAAAAATCGCACCTTGGATGGCTAAATCTGTTCTTTGCAAAACTTTGCATAAAACTTTTTCCTTTTTTCATTTTGATTTCAACATCACACAGAAAAAAATATTTTATCATATGCTATTCATATCATGATGAAATCTACTGATCCAAGTGAAATTGTAATCATAAATAAATCTAATGAACATAGTCTCTTTTTCAGAAAAAAAAAAAAAAAAAAACAGAAAAAGTATTAATTAGAAGGATTTTACATACATTTTTAACCGCACTACCAGTGAACGTATTTTTACTCCCATCTCTACCTCTTTGTACTTGCTAAAGATTTCTGTACAACAAAGCATAATTTTAGCACATGTTATGTCATAGTCTATCTGTGTTTGTGATTCATTATTCTTCATAGAATCTTTTAAGAAATCATTATATCTATTCATTTGTTCGTTCCTCGTTAAAAAATCATATTAAAATACTTTTTTGAAATTGATTGTCATTGACATATATTAATTATTTACGAGTAATAATGTCCAACTGAAAGTTTGCACACACATATAGCTAGCGTGATCGTTTTTTAGTCAAATTTCCCTACTAAAAATAAATAAATGAGTATATGTAAAAAAAAAAAACCACTTTTAAATTAAGTTTTTTATTAAAGATGGGAAAAAAGATACAAAAGTAATTTTTGAATTCACAAAATTAAATAAATAATTTATACAACCTTGAGATGTTAATTTTGATCTCATATAAATTATATACTTTTTTGCAACTTAAAAGAAAGCATTTTTATTCCTTTTAGTCCATCTTTAATAAGTAAAAGCTTGATTTGAAATGTTCTGTCTTGCATTTATCTTACGGACCCACTGCCAAACAATCGGTACGCTCTTAGTGTAATTAATTGGTTTTCTTAATGTCGTTTTAGAAGCAATACGAAGGCTGTTGACGACTGAGCACGTAATTTTGAGCTTTAACTGACAAAGACGATACCTGAGCTAGTACCTCCCTTTCCTTCCAAACTACGCTAACGGGAGGAGGACTTTGAGCCTCGACAGATTTAATGTGTGTACCAGCCCTAGCAGTGCGGTAGGTCTTTTGTGGTATCTGGGCTCGAACCCACGACTCGACGAAAACTGCCCCCCGCGAATCTATGACCATGAATATTAGACTACCGCGGCCACACAAACTTTGCATAAATAATTGCTCCAGTTATAAAGCGTAGCGAATTTGACTTTTGATTAACAAATTAACGGGAAAAGGTGCCAGTTATTATGTTCAACTGAAATTGGTTGCTATGTCAATGATAATGATTGAAGTAATAAGCATTTAGAGCGATTTATCGCTTGTGCCGGCTAATGGAATAGTACCAATTCAGTTTCATCCAATTTCAGATAATTAAAAACTTCACTTCAGGATGATGGGCTGTTCGCGATTTTCTCATCACTAACTTTGGGGACTTTTTGTAATTCTAACTGCATGCAGGTACAACTCCATGCCAACCAAATCACATGTGATTAGATAAATTAGATGAGGATAAGAAGTGTAGTGAATTGAACAAGAACAATTATGGTGCCTTATAAAGAGAAGGGAGGTGTAGTATAACGATAACCTGATAGATATTCGTAAATTAGATTAAATCATCTAAATTGATCGTTTGGATTGAAGCGACTTGTAATAAGAGTTGAATATGTGGCAAATAAGACTTATGTTAATCGGAAAGCGTGTTTTTGGTAAGCTAAGATTTTGTTATTAGAATATGAACTATGACTAACAGAGTTAAGAGGGATTCGAGAGAGAGAGGGAGTCTTGCATATTTCTGTGTTGATAGATAGTAAACTGTGTTTTTTTCCCTGATGTTTCTTCAATTGGAGTTTTGAATTTATTGGCTATTTAATTAGACTTTAAGGTGGCTGTAGAGTTAAATAATGAAGGGAATAAGTCACAAGAATCGAGAATGGATTCAACAAAAATCGAGGAGATGTCGCATTATCGTAATCACTACAATGTGATAACTATCTCTCACGACTTTGTTTTGTTTCTTATTTATTTGATAATTTATTATGTGACATTTAAGTACTCCTCAGGCATACGAGTATAGCACAAATAACGTTTGTAGTCTTTTGCACTCCCCCATTTCCGTTTTTCTGTAAAAAATGTTTTTTTTTCCCTTGAAATTTTTCTATTTGACTAATATTTTAATGGGTTTTCTTCAACTCTGTATTTCTGGGTCAAAACTTAAAAAGTTTTTTTTTTTCACATTTTAAAGCGCTTGATTGAGCTGAAATTTTCTAAACACTATTGTTTGGGATGACAATACGATAATTTAATTATAATTAATACCAATTAATTGATTAAAACTAATTATTCGAAGAATTAAATTTTACGCCAAGTTTCTCGCCAAATGGTCTCCAAATCCAATGCTTAATTGAGCTAAAAAAATTTACACGTATTTATTTTAGATGATAAATTTAATCTGTATCAAATAATAAAATAAATTATTAAAACTAATTATTGAATAAATTCCATTTGACTCAACGTTCCCTTTTGCTCTTAAAATTTAAGGTATAAAAAATTATGTTATGCAAAATGTGAAGTATGAAAGAAAACCCATTTTCAAAAAACTCGTTTCTTACCGGCGTTATTAAAATTTTGTTTATATATCGTCGAGTGGTCATTATTTTCTTCAAACAGAGCATGCGCTTTAAGGGACTCGCATGACGAATTATCAAATTGTTAGCAAGAAAAAAAATTTAAAAAATTAAGTGAACCAAATTTTAAAATATTTATCTGGTTGTATATGATATATGCGAGCTATTTCCCCCCCCCCCCAATTTCTTACCGCCAGGATTTCGTTTACCTCATCATTTCAAGCACCCAAGTATTATTAATTACCCTAACATCATTTTCTGTCTTAGCTCGAAGCCAGTCGGAAGAATATCTCTCCTAATTCCCGTGCTAATGAAAATTGTTACAATTCTTATTTCCTTAAAGTCATTAACATGTTTTTGATAAGGTTTTTTTACGTCAAGAACATTCAAATTATTTCAGAAAAAATAAAGTTATACTCCAAATCTCCGCTCGGTTGTTCTCCTGGTCAGAGAATCGATAAGCAATTATGCTACGTCAATACAGAATGCAAGACACTAACGTCACTCTTTTTCCTGGACACACTCTGGCCTTTAAATTAATCTCAATGATTTACATTTTTAATGAATGAAACAATAGTTAATTCAAGTAATTTTCAAATTCCGAACAGCTCTCATAAGGAAGTGAATGGGAATACTGTTCGATTTCGTGATGCAAGAGTCAGATTAAAGTATACTACGTCAAGCATTTGTTTAAAATATTCATTTTTTTTTTATTTAAAACATATTTATATCAAAACACAGATAAAAAAAAGATTGAAGAAAAAAGAAATATTTAAAGAGTTAAAATTTTAAATTTACAGTAGAAAGCTAATTTTTCTTAAAGCAAGGGTATTCAACCTTTGAACCTTTGGAGAACCTTTTGAGCTTAACATTTTATTGAAGGAACCCCTCGATCAAAGCTTTATCCTAGTCAAATTTACAAAATTATTTTTGCACCTCTATTTTATCATAATAGAAATATCTTTATAAGATAATGAACAGTAAGGTAGCTCATGGTATTTTTTTTCCCTAAATATATTCTGTGAATATTAAACAAAAGCAACAATATTTTAAATCATAACAAGTTATTGAAAAGATAAAAATTTTAATGACTTGACTGTGATTGTTTTTTATTGCTAAGTATTTTTACGTCTAGAATAATTGTTGAAATCTGTAACTAAGTATTATCTTCAGCATCCAATCTGTTTCTGTATTTTGTTTTTATCGCAGCATACAAAAAGAAAAAAATTTCGTTTACACAGGTTGAAACATTTGGCACAAGATATTTCACAGCTCTTTTGGCAATTTCGGGATATTCTTTTCTGATGTCAATCCAGAGATGCATAATATCAACTTGACTAAAATTTAGTTTTAATTGAGTGTCGGTTGATGTATCAGTTTGCTCTCTTTCATTTATTTGGAGTTCGGAGTTTTCACAGTCTTGAGAAGGATTTTGAGTCCAAGATAATTTTTTTTTTTGATTGGGAAATATTCCATGTTTTTTGCAGATCTGATAAATGTTTGACCAAACTAATTTTTACATTTTTATTGGGATTAGCATTACCGTCTACTAAAATATTATACAAATTATGAAAGCATTCAATATTATCTTTTAGAATGACATATGCCCAAAATTTCAATTTTAAAAGAGTGGCGTCAGTTTTACTTTATACTTTGAAAATAGTGAAATAAGTGGACGATTCTTCCCCTGAGACAAAGAACCCAGACTAAAATGGGACATGATGCGTCTCGATTAATAAATTAGAAGCACGTGACTTTTACGAAATTTAAGATTTTATTTTATCTATAAAATATTTATTTATATTTATTTTTACAAGCAAAGTGCCCTTGAGAATTCGATTTTCTGTAAAAATTAAAAAATTTTAAAATTTTGGCTCTTTGATTAAGCAAATAATGATTTCTTTTTGAAACCCCTGTCAAAGTTCCAATGAATGGTAGGGTTCCGCGGAACCCGGGTTGAATACCTCAGTCTTAAAGCAAACAGCACTTTATGGGGAGGGCTCCCACCACCATGCCAGACAAATTTAAATACATTAATTGCAAAATTGAACACACATACTATCCATAAAATATACTACATTTTGAAAAGAAGGAAAGACATTTATACTCCTTTTACAAGAATGGCGACGGACAAAAGTTTTGCTGTGTGTAAATATACAGATATAAATAAATTAGGAAAGTATTAAACATAATTCAGGTGGAAATGAATAATAAAATTAAATTGTACCATTTTTAACGTCAATGCAGGTTTATCTTCTTTGCTATAGAAAACATCTTGGAGATCTTCCGACATTTCTTTATCCATATTTCTGAATTTTGAAGGAACAACCTGAAATTAATAAATGTCAAATGTATGTTGATACATTCAGGTGATTGATTGATTGATTTTATGGAATAAAAAGCAACAAAAGGGCTATTACCCCCTTTAAAATATACTTTTAACTTAATAGATATCAAAATATTTCATCTTCTGCAAGAATGTTCTGAATACTTGTATATTAAGTACTGTTTTTTCCAAAAAGATACATTCAGTTATAAGTATAATTATATGTATTATTTATTGTGTATTACCCAAACTGCAACCCTACTTCCCACATTCAAACCAGTAAGGGCTTTCAGTCCCGACAAATTTAACGCGCATCAGCCCTTCTAGATGACGAATCTTCAATAGAATCGGGGCTCGATTGCACGACTCTACGCCAAGTTCACTCGGCAATCGAGGTTATTTGTTACTGCAGTATTTGTTTGGTAGTTTCCAGAAGGCGTGACAGTGATTATCTTATGAACGTCACACTAAGGGTTATTGGCGATGGGCTGAGTAATTTTGAATCTCTGTCAAGTGAAGAGAAGACACCTGAGCACCCTTTCCAAACTTCCACACCACGCCAATGAGAGGACTTGGAAATTCGATAATATTTAACATGCATTAGCCCCGGTATACGGTGGTCGTTAATGGTATCTGGATTCGAACCTATGACTCTACGAAAACAACGCCGACAAGGAGTCCGCGACCATGAGCATTATGCTACCACGGCCGCTTCTTCCAGCAGCCCATTTCTGCTCGACACATGGGTTTAATACACAAGATAACGCGCCTCATAATTCTGGACCGTTTTATAGATGACGTGATCAATACAGGTAGAATTTTAGATACTAGCTAATATTCTACCTGTATTGATCACGTATACCCCCTACATACTTAGCTAACAACCCCTTTCCACATTGTTGTTTATATTTAAAAACATGATTAGAATTAATCTAGTTTATTTGCTTCTTTTAAATAAAATAATGAGCCAAAATATGTTTAGTAAGAAATATGAATAACAGTTCTGGTATTTATAATTTTAATATATTTTATTTTTCTTCATAATACTAGAGATTTTAAAAAAAATTATTTAAATATAGAATGAAAATGTATGGATTTATAAGCAATCACACAAAGATAACAATAAAATAAAATTTCAGATAAAAATATAAACTAAATATCTGAAACTTATTTAAATATTTTGAAAAATGCAAAATAAAAGTCCATTTTTAATATTAAGGCCGCAGTAACCTAGTGGTCATGGTTGCGAACTTGCGGTCGGTGTTTTTATCCATCGAATCATAGTTTGAGCCCTGATGCCACTTAAAATCCGTTGTGTAGCTGAACGTCAAACCTGTCGAGATGCCAAGTCCTCCCATTGGTGGGGGCGAAGTTTGAAGAGGTTGGTGCCAGCTCAAGTATCGTCTTCGTCACTTGACCGAGGTTCAAAATTACCAGGTCTGTCTCCAATATTCCTCGTGTTGCTTCTTGTGCGACGTTAATAAAACCAAACCAAAGCGCCTTGAAAAACAGGTACTTTTGAATCACTCTCGTATGAATTTACAGTTCAAGTTAATTCATTTCATCCAAGATAATTTTCTCCTCAGTTTAAACACTTACCTTATTAAATCAAAGGGTACTTTTCCATTTCGCCTGTGCAAGCGATAAAGTCGCCAAAAATGAAACAAAGGAGGCCAATTGGAATATGTGTTTACTGTGTGTTGTCGCCATAAAGTCTGCTTGGCGAGATTATCGCCGGTGAAATGGAAAAGTACCAATCAAAGTAATATTGAAACCTTCGTGTGGCTTCTCAGAGCGAAGTTAATAAACAAACAATCAAATCTATTTTACATATCAACTGAAATGCTGAGTATTTTATATTAAAAATCCCTTAACTCAATAATTAACTGATACTCGATTCGGATTATTCGAATTAATTATTTTATTCGAATTTGTTTGATTAATTTTCTATAAATTCTAATGAAAAAGATATGTAGCACGCAAATCTACACTTCCTTACTTAATTATATTAAGAATTCAAAAGATATCAGAAAGAAGAATTATAACTGATATTAACATACGTAATTACTAATGAATAAGATAACAACGCAAAAAGCGTTTAGTTATGTGAAGATTATGCTCTTTCATTATATTAAACCAGTCAGAATAATTAAAAAACATTTTTAATGTAAAACTTTATTCCACAATTCATTCAAAACTTCTATTTTATAATGATCATATATTAAACCACATACAAGGAATAATCCACATAAATTAATGTGTGTTTCGTTAAAAATATCATTCAAATTGCTAAGTTTTATTAAAACTGTTTTATTGCGCCTCTATAATAATCTTTTAATATTTCAATCATATTTTATATCCTCAAAATAGTGGTTGTAATACACAGAAAATATTTGAATCGAATACGCCCTTTACAAGTAATTGTTTTAGAAAGAAATTCGATTTGCACACACATCCAAATAACAACATTAATAAAACCTTTGAAACGATAAATTTCAAAAAATTGAGTGTAGTGTTTACCTTATTTCTAGTTTGTAACTCGTTGAAAATTTACATGTACTTATACAGAAGCACTAGATTCATTATTTAACACTAAATATCAAAATATATCAACCAAAAATGAGTTCTTAAAAAATGACATTTACTTACTTTTTCGTTATTTTGCTCTTTCTTCAACGTCTAAAATCGCTTGAGTCATGAGGGAAAAAGCCGATTCATATTTCAACTTTTTCCTTCGTAAAATAATTGCGGCGCTACGATTATCATCCAAAGCGAGTTATGTCTTTGAATGGATCTTAAATGATGAAATAATTGCAAATCACGAGGAAGTTTGGAAAGGAAACGGAAATAAACATTCGATGTACTCAGAAATGTGTGACTCCTTTTGTTTTGGTGATTAGAAACATATTTTACAGTAAATCTTACATTTGAAATCATGTCAGTCATGATGTTATGCGCATAAGTTTTTTTAAAAAAAATGTCCTTTGTATTAAATATTAAGAGTAAAAGACATTTAATAAGTTGACGAGGTGTACAGGGTTCATATAAACTCCACAACTTTTAATCTCCTTCTCAGGATACTCTGTTATGTTTTTTGAGAGGTAGAAAATTTTAAAAGTTTAAAAATTATTCAAGGAAATAAGGAAAATTTATTTAAAAAGGGGTCAGTACATGCCCAAAATTAATTAAGTGCTCCTTTTCCAGAATTGGAAGATGGGCACATGCCCCGTTGAAACATTTTGACCTTTTCTGAAGCATCGTTTGTCTGGGACATTTTATAAGTAAAATTTAAGAGATTTGGGAAAAGATTGGAAAAGTTTCTGAGCTCTTTGATTGCTGTAAATATGTCGTGAAATTATTTTCATGATTTGAATTTTTAAAACGGTTAGTTTGGGGATTCTTAGACTCAGAACTACTTTCGATTACTAGTTCAAATCTCCGTGAAAGGGGCTCCATCTGTTGAGGTCTTTTGGTTGCATTTGCATAGAAAAGCTCTTTGGTGACTAACATAGATTGTAAGAATTTGAGCTATTTCTTGGGGTGGATTTTTTTTTCTTTTTTTTTTTTTTCGGTTTTGGGATCTGGGGTATCATTTTCAGGACGCGATGTGAGAGTTGATGTAGATTGAATTTTCTCTAATATTTTAAAACATTTTTATATATTTCGCTTGGTGTGTGTGTGTTTCAGCAAATTTTCGATCGTTTAATTAACCAACTTCCCATCAAGCTAGAGCTCAGATACTTTGGGAATCATTCTTATTCGCCTAACAATACAATATTTAGACATTTGCGTCAAGTTTTAACTAATACTTTCTTTAATAATGTAGTTTAACCCAACCACAGCGCGATTTCAAAAATTGGCACCAAACTTGGCGATTTTTTGTGGCTGAACGTTAAGTCCGTAAAACGGACCAGGGTAGCCACATTTGGCAAAATACTGCTTAATAATTCTTGTCTCCAAGGGTGGTTGGGTTTAACTGCATTCCAACCATTTAATTTACCGGATGAATTAATTAATTTTAGTTAGTTTTAACGTTTTTATGTATTTCACTTGGAGTGTATCTATCTGTGTGTATCAGTGTGTCATCAAATTTTCTATAATTAATTTAACAAACTTCCCATCAAGCTAGAGCTCTGAAATTTTGGGAACCGTTCTTACTTGCCTAATAATGCAATATTTAGATATTTGCAACCAGTTTGAACTAATATTTCAATAATTTTCTTTAATAAACTTTGCCACCATATGAAAACGTTGTTTTAAAAACGTTGGTTTTTATCTCGAATTATTTAACCTCACAATCTCCCGTGCGGTGAGAATAACCGCACTTCAGACATCTTGTCTTGAGACAACAGTTGATTGAGGAATGATTAAATAAATGCAGTTAAATCACTAGGTGGCCCCAGACATCCTTTTGAAAGATACAACTATAATCGACATATTGATGAGATTTTTCAGTAGGTAATTGTCAGGTGCATCATTTGTCTTCTTGACATCCGCCAAGAATATTGGGAGTGGCTGTTTGTTTTTTCTTTGAGTTAGCTGGGTAACTTTTTTCAATTAAACATCCTTTTGATTTCAGCTCATCTAATATGTCTTGTGCATATAAAGAGATTCGTAAACCTTTTATGCCCACTTTAATCACTCGAAAGCTAGATAGCTAGGCCAAGAAAAATGATCCATTTTTCTCTTTCAGAAAATCTGCTATCTGTTTGTGTTCCAGTCCTGATTCTGGTTGAATTTTGATGAAATCGACCGCTAATTTAACTGATGATTTGGGGTGGTTTTTCTGAATCTCTTGCAAAATGAGATTGTAGTTAGATTTAAATTTTAGCATTATTGAATGGATTTTAGGGGTGTGGAGTGGAAGATCTTTCTCAGTATAGTTTGGGTTTATGTTAGTTAGTGGGGCAAAAGTATTTTTAGTATGAATATTAAGAAATTTAGTTGGCTCAACTTATGTTTTTCAGTTGATTTAGTTCGGGATTTAAATTTTGGGATTAACCCCTCTGGGTTGGTGCTACTAGTAGGTGCTTGGCTGTTTACAGACTTAGCAGCTTCTTTTTTTATTTTTATTATTTATCTTAGGTTTGAAATTGTGCAAGCATTTGGTAAGTGGTCAAGAACGCCAAGAAGTGAGCTCACCTTTCCGATTCAGGATTTCCAACCTCTACGCTTTTTGTTTCTACCATCATCTGTACCACCATCTTGCATCTTTTCGTTCTGACTGTTTTTCGATGAAAGTGATGCATTCACAAATTGAATCGTTATCCACTATGCAATTTCCTGGATCCATAGTGTCAACAGAGCGCTCTTTTTCACCACCGCTGTTAGTTCAGTCTTACGTAATCATGAATATTATTTATTTAGCCAGTTAATTTTCTGAAGTTCCGAAGCAATGAACTTGAAGTGAAGCAAATCTAAATTAATCATTATCAATGCGAGTGTAAATTGGATTTCCTAAATATTTTCTGATCATACAAAACGACATAAAATGAATATAGATTGCAAATTGAAAGTATTTTCAAAAATGAAAAAACAAGCATCTAGTGGAATATTATTTCAAAATTGAATAAAGAAGCATAGCTCTTTCTTGAAAAAACATACTTAACTTGTAGCTTTATCTATTTTATGATTTAAAAAGATTTATTACTAGGCGTTGACTGGTAAAAATAAAATAACAGAGATCGTTTTTCGCAACGCGTTGAGAAGAACAGATTTCTCCACTAAATGTGCTAACTTTTGTTTATAATTATTACATTATTCAAATAAATATTAGATGTAAAGAAAACGATAAAGTATAGAAAATATAGAAGTGGCCGATAATATTCTTTTTAGGTATTAAAATTAAAACAAACGATAAATTATTAAAATGAATATCTTTTTAACTAAATGTAATTACTGCTGCTATAAAATGAATTAATTTTATATGTTTTATTTCAATCCAATAAAAAGTCTAGGAAAAGTTTATTATGAGCTTATTTTTGAAAATTAAGTTTACTAATTGTGAAAGCAGGCATCAAATATATATGAAAAAGTTTTATAAAAAAATTTCTTGACATTTTTTTTAAAATTAAGTTCATTACTGGTAAAAGCAGGTATTAAACATGCGCAAAAACTTTTATGATAAAATTTTGAAAAATTGTCAGGTGGCCATTTTGTCGTTGACAAAAACAATAGACCTTTTGATTGCTAGTAGATCATCAACATGCGGCGAAACATTGTATATTTAAATAAAATTTTAAATGGTATAAAAATATATTGTAAAAATAAAACTCAAATCGATTGTAAAAAAATTGAAAATTTTCTTTTTCATTAACACTTTGTGAATTTTTTTAAACTTAGAACACTTTTTAAAAATGAATAAAATTTTAGTGGAGATTATCTAGTAAAAATTGTCTCGAAAATAAACCTTCAGTAAAACAAAAAAAAGAGACGAAAGTTATTTTAAGTATTTTGTGTGTGAAAACTACAATGTAATAACATGTACATTGCAGCTATATACGTAATTACCAGTAACTACATATGTAGTAAAATTATTACTTAGTTTAAAAGGATCATTTCATTGAAAACGATTTTTTTATCATTATTATTGAGACGTAGCTACAAAAACTTTCAGAAGAGAATGCATCATATTGGGTGCATTATACTTTGCAAGCCAAATCTGAATTTTTGTAAATCGAATTCGTTTAAGAACGTATGGCGCACACGCTTTAAAAATTAATTATGTCTAGATCTGATGATTAAATAACATTTTTCTTCTATTGATTCAAACTGAATGCAAAATTAAAATAATGTTAGGAAAATTATATTTTCCACAAAAAAAAAAAAAAAAAAAGACAACCGAAAAAAATATTGTGATTAATTGGCCTTTGTTTTTTAGAAAGTCTTATAAATTTCAATTAGAACAATTCTTATTGGAATTAGTCTTTTAATTAGAATAATACGTACAGTTTCTGAGAAAGAACAGTTTCCTTTGATTTTTATGAAATCGAAAAAAAATATAAATAAGTACCTAAAGATTTTTATTAAATCATTGATATTTCAAGAAAATAACTTTAAAAAAATTGTGTTTTGAATATGTGAGGCCATTTTTAACTTTTTTTTTATTCCATTAATACTTATTTAAAAAGATAGAGACTGATGATAATTAGACAGAAAAAGTTTTTAGAAAATCTCATTTTTCGAAAGGTTGGATTCGGAATGAAAATTATGATTTTCTAATGCAAAAACTGTTGATATCGATGTTAAAAATACATTTAATTCTAAATTTTAAAAATTACTGCAATATTATCCCACAATCTTTGAAAAAATTTACAACCTATTACTTTTTATTTTAAATAGTATTTACTCAAAATCATAAAAATCCTCGATATTGGATGCATTTTACGTTTTTGTTACCTGTATGTGATTTATTATGTATTTTATATTCATATAATTGAAAAATATTATGATTTATTAAAATTTATACATTCTTTTTAAGAAATATTGCGATTTATTATGTATTTTATATTCTTGTAATTGTCTTTTCAATTGAAATGTTTTGAACTGTCGACCTAAACAGTCACAATAATCTATTGGTATAAATTCAGATTTTAAATCTTGACAACTTCAGCTGAGGTACGAACAACAAAATAATAGTTCAACAATACTCCGTTTCACCTCAACTTGGCAGCACTGGGAAAAGTAGAAAATGTATCAATCCGCTTGAAAAATAGTTATAAATTGTTTTGGAATTTAAAATAAAGAAATGCATAGACATTTGTTAAAAAAAATTGTCATATGTTATAGAAATTATGATTTTAAGGATATATTTCAAGTCAATAACATGTTTAAACCATTTATTTCTTAAGGTAAGCGAAAGAATATAGTCGAAATAGTTACGCGATAGATTCCCAGTTTGGCTGAAAACCAGCTTTCAAGGTAACATTTCTGGCCACGTTTCTACGCCAATTCTATGCCATTCGTTTTGCTTCTTTGCTATCATTTAAACTTACAATTCTTATCTCTCGTTCTATTTTCTTCGTTTTTGTCTGACATTCTAAACATGGCTGAAGAAGGAATTTCATTGATCACGCTGCATACAACATCAAGGCGAGGAAATGAATCCGAAGTGGAGCCCAGAGAAACATATTGAATAGTTATTCTTGACTTCGAGAACAAAACCTGGTGCTGTACGCAGAAGGCCGATAAAGTGTGATAACTTCACATTGTCTAGTATTCATCGAAAAATTCATAAGTATGTGTATGTGTAGAAATGAGATTCCTACGTTAGACAAAGTTCTGAAAGAATTCAACGATGATACCGATATTTTTTTCAGAAACATACGCCTGACTACCTTGTATAGGATATTGAAACACATGGGATTTTCATTTGAGAAAAGGGAAAGACAGGCTATGCTTCTTAAAAGACATCGTTTTATGGCGCAGAAATTATTTGAGAAAAATTAGGGGATGAAAGAAATGCGTCAATATACAATTTGGATGAGACCTGGGTAAATAAAGGACATTCTCCAAGTCGAGTGTGGCAAGACACAAAAATTAAAAGCAGTTATGAAGCTTCTTCTTCTAATTTAACAGTAGGTTTGATTTCACCTAAATGAAAAGGAAGGAGTTGTCACTAATATTTATATAAAATGTTGGTTTAGTATTTTAAACCACCTAATGTATTTATCTATTTGATGTGTGATAAATATTATAAGAGATTTTTAATAATGATTCATAAAGCTTATTTGGAGCTTGGCAATAGATTGGATGAAGATATAAAACATGATAGAAATTTTTGCTTTTTTGACAGGTGTTATAAATGAGCTAATAGAATTAAAGATGCGTACTTTTAATTAAAAAAAAATCATGAGCATTTTTTCTTTCCTCGTCAAATTCTGCGAATTTCGTCGGTTATTAGTCACCCTTTCTCCCAATGTATCCCTAGTTTATATGACAGTCGCTGTGAATCGGCCGTCTTAACTTCAACTTAAGGTGAAACACAGTTAAGAGTTCTTCAATTTCCTGGAAATTACGGAAATGTTGACTGGTTAAAATGGACAGTTGAACAATTTTGATATATAACTATTCTATGCTCAAAAATATTATGGTACTTGTCTGTTATATCTGCGCCCGATGATGAATCGCCAAGAGACTAATAAATATCGCCAAGTAGGCTGTATCAAAAGATAGGCTTCACGAGTTTGGCAACGACTTGGCGTAATCGTCATTTGACGGGTACCGCTATTACAGACAAGTACCAATATTATTTTTTTATTACTAATAATTTCCTCACATTTATAGACAATAACTTTATTGTCTATAAATGTATAATGAAATATTCTGAGGATATTCAACAAGAGATACGAATGAAGAAGTGTTACATTTCAAACATAGTCATCCCCTTGCAAAAATATTTATAGATTTTTTTATCTATGGACAATTATGAA
This sequence comes from Nephila pilipes, assembly GCA_019974015.1. NCBI lineage: Eukaryota > Metazoa > Arthropoda > Arachnida > Araneae > Nephilidae > Nephila > Nephila pilipes. The sequence continues at coordinate 58,347 of BMAW01007398.1, read as the reverse complement.
TGCTTTAAACAATTGAAAGCATTTATGTTTCCTTAGATTCTCAATGTCACATTCAAAAGTAGTTTTGGCGTAAAATATGTTTCTACGGTGAACTATTCTGACCAAAAGGTCCTATATATTATTAAAATTCCGTTTCTAATTACTAACTCGAAAGAATACAATTTTTGAAAAATGTACTTTTTTAGAAATAGGAGATGAAGCTTATAAATGTAGATGTAATGCCTTCTACAAAAAGGTTTTAAATAAAATATTGTTTTCCAATTTTATTTTTAATTCATTAATCTCTGACATTTGGAAATCTGAGCTACGAGTTAAAAACTTGAAGGATTTTTTTTGTTTTTCTATCATATTAATTTTTTCGTCCCTTTACCTAAATACACTACAGTTGTACCTCTCATTAAGGAACGCCAATCGGACCACACATTTTGTCCCTAAAAAGAGGTGAATGCATAAATTATTTTCAAAAGGAATCGAGATCAGCATAAATGTCCCTTTAATCGAAGTGTCCATTATTCAGAGGTGCCCTCAACAAGAGGTACTACTGTATATAAAATAAGATTGATTGAATAAATTTAACATCCTCTTTGCAGGTTTTTCAGTTGAAAAATAGCTATAAAAATACAAAACACTTATATTGTTTCAGATATAAAATTTTTGTGTTTTGTAAAAAGATCTCCAAACTCTTAAAGTAAACAGAAACTAATTTTGGAACATTAGAAATGCATAATTACATCCATTTAGATCACTTCCTGAAAGAACAGCACAGGATGCTTTTCTTTCCGGCACTCCTGTCTCGCCATCATCAAAAGGCAACAACCTCAGCGTGTATATGAAAAGTTTCGATGTTTACGTCCTTGACATTGAATCCGTTCTTCGTTTACTCCCTTCCCTTGAAACCGTTCCCTTGCACATGACTAAAAATTTAACCCAGTGTACAATATCTCTTGAAGTGATTCTAGGATTCCCCTGCCCCCCGTGTACCTATTATTGACACGTTTTAGAATCCGATTATTTCTTGACATTAACTATGTATATAAAAGGTTCTAAAATCAAAACCTTAGAGATTTAATAAAAATTAAACAATTTTAAAACTTTTTTTCAAAAAATTCGAGCAAACTATTTTATTATCTCTTAGGTTTGTGTCGTTGGATTTTTTGCGATTTTCTCTTCACTAACCTCGGTTATTTTAAAATAATTGGATTTGCATAAATTTACAAGTCCTTTCTAACCAAAATGAAACGAGATCAGGAAAATTAGATGAAGATAAGAAGTGAAGTAAATGGAATTAGAGATATAGTTATACATAAGTGAAATGGAATTGTAAGGAAAAAGAGAAGGGAGATGGAGGACAACAATAAGTTGATAGATGTGTAGGTTGGAGAGAATCATCGGAATAAATCGGTTGGATTGAAGTGACTCCTAGTTAGAGAATAATACGTGTTGAATCTAAAATAAATGAGGAGTGTGTGAATCAGAATGAGGGATTTGGTAAGTCTTTGTTATTATAATATAAACTAGGATTAATTGAGTTAAGAGGGATTCGAGTGAGAGAGAGAGAGAGAGAGAGAACGATCTTGCAAACTCTGTGTTGATAGATAATAAACTGTGTTGTCCTTTTTGACGTCTCTTCTATTGACTATTTAATTAGACTTTAAAGGGACTGAAGAGTTAAATAAAGAAGGGGATACGTCACAGGTTGAGAGATATGCATCCAAGGTCTCTTCACGAAGGAATGAATAATCAACTAAACAGAAGAGAGGAAAATAAAGACAAATTGTGATGATTGACACTATGGGCAATGTTTCTTGCCCCTAGTGTGCGTGTAATATCTTCTCTCGACTATTTCT
>BMAW01007398.1:0-47547 GCA_019974015.1 Nephila pilipes | reverse complement strand
ATCAAAATTATATAGTTGTGTTACAGAGACTTCCTTATAATATATATTTTTGTGTTGAATCCTAATCTGATTATTAAATTTCACTGCTTGTTATTCTTTTAAGTAATCAGCATTTTAAGTTTTATAAAAAAAAAATCATTTTATGTGTTTAAATTAAAATTATTGGTAATATTTCTCACATGATGTATTTAAAGTTATTTTTCTTCTGTAATTTTTGTTTGGATTGCATCAATTTTGTTGTCTGGAGAGCTCATAAACAATATTTTAGTATATAATTTTCTATCATATGTTTCATGTATTTTGATTACTATAACATAATATTTTAATAGTACATCCCCTGTTGTTTAATAGTAAAATGCTGGTAGCAAATTTGAAAATTATTATTTTTAAGTGTCATATTATTTTGACTTCATTTTTAAATGTTAAAATTTTTGTAGCATCAGCTGAAATTTTTTGTGTGTTTTCTTCAGAGATTCCATTCTTTTAATCTTCATACCAGAGTTTTGATTTCATTTTTTTTAGATTAATATGTATTTATATATGAGTCCCTCAATTGGTAATCAGAATATCTTGTATCTATTCTAAAAACTTGGGTAATTCCTTCTTTTTTACATTTGAAACAAATCGCTTGATTATTGATACATATTTCTTAATTAAGATGTAATTATATGGTTATTTATAGGAGAACCAAGCAATGATTTGTAAAATATTGAATCATTTTTTAAGTACATAAAATACCATTTAAATATTAATATTCCTTTCAGTAAATGTAACAAATGATTTACTCAAATATGTGTAATGAAAAAACTAGAATTTGTATAACTTCCTTTTGTAGCTAAATTGTTGATCATTGTTATAATTTTTAATGTTATGTTGCAAAATGCAATTTTTGTTTAAGTTTGTTGAGGTTTTGTTTTAATGATTATTTTGCAATAATCTAGGATGCTGTAAAAATCATGGCAAAGGATCTTGTCAGAACACGAAGATATGTTAAGAAATTTATTCTTATGCGAGCAAATATACAGGCTGTTTCTCTAAAAATTCAAACTCTTCGATCTCAGAATGCAATGGCTCAAGCCATGAAAGGTGTTACAAGAGCAATGCAAAATATGAATAAACAGGTAAAAATTTAGTAAATGTTTAAAATGTGCAATATAATTATTTAATTTCACACACAAGAGTGTTACATTTATATTTTTATGATTAAAGTTTTATTTCAGTTTTTTATTTGATTTGTTGGATGAAAATGCTGTTTAGCACACAACCTTGGCTAGATTTTAAAAATCGCCATCGTGGTGATTTTTGAAATCTCATAAATTCCATGTAACACTAAATGAAAGAATATGAATAAAATTTTTCTTATCCTATAAATAATCCCATAAATTCCATGTAACACTAAATGAAAGAATACGAATAAAATTTTTCTAACCTATTTAGCCTGTGGATTCAATAAATGTTTTCACTTCTTATGTAAAACTTCATAATCATTAGTTTTGTAAATTTAGATTCATTCACTTACACAAGTAATAAAAATAAATGCAAAATCTGTTATTGCACTTATGTCATTTTCTGATAAATCCAACTTTATTCATGTTGTTACAAATATTTATTTCCATAATACAATACCATCTGTTGATTAAACTGCATTAAAATGAGTTTTAAAAATGTTCTGTAGTCTTCTACAAGAATGTAAAGCATGATAAAATTTTAGAATGAGTGTGAATTTTATTAATTACACTAGCTTGATGTTTTGAATGTATAGTTATCTAAGAATTTCTTAACAACTTTCTTAAGAATTAACATTTCTTAAATTTCCATCTAGAGCTTTTCAAAATAAATTGTGCTAAATAAAAGAATATGAATTAAAGTTTTATTTATTTATTTACCAATAGGGTCAAGAAATTAATCATTATCATTTTCATGAATTTAGATGCATCTTTTTCCACAAATACTCTAGGTCGTCCAAGTTTTTAACTGTAATCAAACACATTAAAGAAATCTCTCTCATTCTTAAAGATTATCTTTTTTTCTATAGCAATGCCATTCATGTGAGAAAATACATAAAAAAATGCTTTCGAATTGAACATATCAAATTAAGATTCCCATGTCATTTCCTTAACTTACAAAAGTTTCAAAACTATTCCTCATGCAAGCAAAAAAACAACAACTTTTAATTGCCCCTTCCCCTCCCCCCAAGGACGTTTTAAAATTTGAACATGTGTTATTGTTCAAAAATCGATGACAAGCACTTTACTGTCACAGAGAAGTAAAAAGTCTGGGGTTGATATGGAAAACTATCATGCCTAATCGGAAGGTTGTCTCTTTTGGCAATTTATCTGGAATAAATATTTCTGTCACCAAGAGTACACTCCATTCGATTTATTGAAATAATGATATGCCATTAAAATATTTCAATCATATTATACTTATTTTTCAAATTAATAATATATCTCCTAAAATATTTTAAAGTTAAAAAAAATAATATTGAAGCTTTTATTTTTAATCATTATATAAATTGTTTTAACTATTTAAATTTATGAATTACTGTGCTTTTTTGTTTATAATGAAATATTTATACATTTTGCTTAAATACTTTAAAACATTTTAGTAATACTAATTAAAAATTTTACTCAAAAATCAATCATTCTAACTAGTTTTGGTAAGTTTTTTTTGCAAAAATGTTTTAATATTTGTTGCGACACAGTTTTAAAATAATTTGTATGTGCAGAATTCAAAATTTTATCTTTAATTTAAAATAAATAGTTTCTTTAAATCAAATCTAAAGGATTTAATATGATCAAAGTGCTTATAGATATTGTATCTAAACATACTTGTTACACATCAAACCATTTTGGTGATTCAGTTAATTTATTAATGTATGTTTTAATAATTTATCTAATGTAATAGACTTATTGTTTGATTTATTATTTGATAAATTCAATATTTTAACATATATTGGTACTAAATTATTAGTGACTTTGTGGGAAGCCCTGGACTTTCGTTTAATTCCAGTTATCATGGGTGCTCTGATGGGGCTCAGTAAATTTGTTATTATAACAATATTTCATTATGAAGAATAAGTTACACAAACAATTACATGTATAATTCTAAAAATACATTAATAAAGGAATGAAGTGTTATGTTACGCACATTTTTGGAATTGACTGAGACACTTTTCCTTGTTTCTTATGGTAGCTAGTAGATACCTGTGCAGCTTGGAGCAGGCAGTATACAGTTAATACAGAGGTGTTAAAATTTAAGTTTTTCATTATTTTTTAAAAAAAATGTCTGTTTTTTTTTTTTATTTTTATAAATTCATTGTAATAGATTGATTATAAATTTAATATGCAGCGCTTGTATAAGTACAATTATTATTATTATTTTTTTTAAAATTTTAGCTAAACCTTCCACAAATTCAGAAAATAATGCAAGAGTTTGAAAAACAGAGTGAGATAATGGAAATGAAAGAAGAAATGATTAATGATACAATTGATGATGCAATGGGGGATGATGAAGATGAAGAAGAAAGGTAACTGATTTTTTTTTTGTTTCATTTTATTTCTACAGAAAATAGCCTCATACCTCATTTTTAGAGTTTTAATATACTTTTTTCACATTTAAAAAGTTTAGTTTTCATCTGACAATATGTTATGCACATTCTTGGAAGCACAAAATGATATTAAAGTCATTTTTCGTACATCTTATTCAAATTTAAGCCACCATTGATTCTAAGCCACAACATATTCCCAACATATTTGTGAAAAAAAATGGTGTAAAAAGTTTTATTGATTTAATGATATTTTGGAAATTAATTTTTTTTTTTAAAATAAAAACAAGAAGTGAATAATTTATTTATTTTACCAGAATTAAAAACTTATAAATACATACATGAACCTGTGATTGCTCTAATGATCAGTATAAAATTTCAAAAATGGTTAGTCACAGCAACCTGTGTGGTGACCGGGAATGACAGAATAGTCCCACTGTAGCTCATGCATGTCCTAAGAGGCGACTAAAATTACCCAGTGTCTGGGGTTATAGCCAGGCACCTTGCCCCTGGAGATTATATCAGGGGACCTCAGGAACTTACCTTCTTTAGGTAAGTACGGGAATCACTTATCCGAGGCACCTTAGTAATTTTTTTCTTTCCTATGGAGTTTAGTCTCTTTGGTAAACATGGGTGACACACTCCCGGGATACCCTAGCAATCCTTCTCTATTTTCGACCTTCCTTCTTGTCAACCACTTCTTATCTTTTTTCAACTTCACGTCTAGACCACAGTTTAATCTTGTTTGACGCAGCATAGCCATATTTGGCTCTTGCGCCAATAAACTTTACATTCACTCACTTACTCGCCCACTGTCACAGCTAACTTCGGAACTGGTGCCTGTATCGTCTTCCGTGATAACCAATGCATTTGTTATCACGCACCCTTTTTTAAAGAATGTATTATAGTCCTGTTGGAAACTTTTTTCCAGGCAACAGATATCCATTCTACAATTTTCAAAGTTTTTGCCTTCTGGATTTTCTTAGAAGCTGTTAAAGGTTTTGTTTTCCAAATGCAACCAGTTTTTGTACTCTCTTTTTACAAAAAAAAAAAAGCTTGTTAATGCTTACATCAATTGGCTGAAGCTGAATTATCATATCACTTAGGATTATTGCTGAATCACAATTGTTTTATCTCATTTTTCTTTTAGAGAGTCTATCAGATCACTTTTAACGTGACCATGATGAGCATGTCTTTAGGATTTTGAAGAGCTCCTGGTCTTTCATTCCGCATTAAATTAGCCTAATCTTCAGCAGTCATTCACCTGTTTTTCTGAGCACATACAATTATATTTTTGGGGAAATTTTTATTTGGAGGCACTATTTTCCGATTATGAATCAAATACAGAGATAATATAGGCCAACCTATATAATGCACTGCATTACAGTGATATGTTGTTTATTGTATCCTGTAATCAAGATTTTCATGTCTTTCTCACCTTTTGAATTTACAGAATGATTTTGTGCCATATAAGAATACTGAGGGGCTTCATCTGTGTTTTCAATGTTCTTGAATTCATGTGCATATCTTGTCCATAAATCGATAATGTGGAGCAGAAACTGCACTTTATCTTCGAAATCTTCAAGAAAGTTTTGGCGGATTAAAGCTCTCTGTCTCAAAGAAAATTCTTCCTTTCTCATAAATTTTTCACTTCAACTTCTTGATGCTTTGAAATTCTCAATTCTCTTTTGCTTTGCATTGCAGTATTTGTATTGAAAGTGGCAATGCTTTAGATTGAGTATCACAAACAAATTTAGTAGCACTATTATCTACTTCAGGAAACCTATCTTTTTTTTTTTGGTCCAGTGAAATACTTTGTAGAAGATTTACAAGTAAAAATCATATAATATTGTTTACACCATTAACAAATATTTGTTTAAATTGTATCAAATTTTCTGGCCGCTACTCTGTTTTCTTCTGCATATAAAATTGCCTTCCTTTTCATACTTGTGTCATAGTGAACTCATTTTGGTGCCATTACCAATATCTTTGATGTTAGATGATCATTAACGTTGGAGGGGGGATGCGGCTTAAATTCGAATAAATATAGTATTTGATTTTTTTTGAAAATCTTTTTAACATGTTAAAATCTAGTGGAGGTCTCAAGTTCTGCTGTTGTCATAGTGTAGATGTTTGGAAAGGCAAATGCCAGCTCAGGTGTCATACTTGTCACTTGACATAGACTCAAAACGACTAGGTCTGTTGCCAAAAGTCTGTGTTACTTCTAAGTGTGATGTTCATAAATACAAGCAGTCTTGTTGACTTAAATATTTGCATTAAAATCCAGTTAGTAATTAAGCTACTCAATATTCTGTACTACTTTATTGATACAAAATTAAATTGGTACTTTGTCTTTATTAAATATTATAAAATAAACTACATTTAAAAAAAAAGAAATTTATTAAATTGAGTTCAAACACAAATTTTTCTATATTATAAATTCATATTTTATATTTGTGTTTTAGTGATGCCATTGTGGCTCAAGTACTTGATGAATTAGGCCTTGATGTGTCTGATAAGCTGAAAGAGCTTCCCAGTACTGGTGGTACTCTATCCACTGGAGTTTCAACTAATAAACAGCCTGCCTTAGCTGATGTAGATGCTGATTTGCAAGCTCGTTTGGAAAATTTGAGGAGGGAGTAATGCTTGCAGATGAATTTTTTTGTTTGATAAAAGTTTGAAGGCCTGTTAATTGAATTTTTTTTGTACTCGTGCAAGCAAAATTTATTGTCTCTGGAAGGGTATTATGTACATATAAAATGCTGTAAAATTCTTGATATTTTAATAAACGTTTTGGTTAATCGCTTAATTTGAAAGTTTTCAAAAAAAAAAAAAACCCGTTTAAATTATTTTAGTAATTTTTTAAAATACTTAAAACTATTGATTATACAATAAATGTTTTTTTGGTATAAGTTATATGATTCTTTGCTATAAGTTATATGATTCTTTGCTATGGAAAAGTTCTTAACTAAGCTTATTAAATGTATCTTTAATATATTAATAGTTAGTATTTTTAATAATGCTAATATGTCAATGTTTTATTGTTTTAATGTGTATATGTATGCAAAAACATTTGATTCATAATATTATGTGATTATATGTAAATATGTTGTATAGAATTGGTATATTTAAAATTTTTAGCTACATTTTCTTTGGCATAATAATGCCAAACTTTTATTTCTTTCATAAGTTTTTTCCCCCCTTGTAGCTCACTTAATTTAGATGCTTTATTTCTCTTTTTCAATGAAAAAATGACCTAAAATACTATTACTCTTCATAATTTTACTTTCTCCAAAAAATATAAACATTTAAAAAGTATTCAAATTATAATTATGTAGTTTTTGTTTTAATTTGCTAAGTTCAGTGATTTAAGAAGATCTCAAATTTCGTAATATTGGAAGATTTATTTTGCACTAAACCCTTTACGGAAGTTATTTTAGAATATACTATAAATTAATGTACTTTATATGTAAAAATAATTTTTTAACACTTGTTAAATGATTACTTTGAATTTATGATACATTTCATGAGCCATTAATGCAACTGATGATAGTTACGTATATTGCTTTTGTGATGTATATATATGACAAAGATTATTTTCTGAACAAAATTTTTTGTTAATAGAATTTTCATAAATGTTATTCATGAATTTTGATTTATACTGCTTGTTTTAGTTCATATTTGCACAGTATTGGAAATAAATTTCTTTATTATGTACTGTTTTGGAAATTTCCTTTGTACTTCAAATATCTAAAAAAAAATTTAAAGATAATATTTTTAAATGCAAAATACTGCTTTTGTACATTTGATTATGACATCATGATAAATAATAATAATAATAATAAAAAGACTTGGAAGACATGTTGTCATATTAGTTTAATATCAATTTTATTCTCTTCTTCCTCATTTAGCTATTAAAATTTTATTTCTGCATTTCACAAAAGATTTCAAATATTTAGTTTTGAGGTTGGTGAATGTTATGGCACATTTGTTTGCATCATAAAAGTTTCTGTAATATGTTTAATTTAAAAATTATGTTTAACTAAGATATTAGAATATAATTAAAGGTATGCTTTTCTTAATGTTTAAATTTTAGAATGAATTAATGTTTAAATTTTAGGTTCAGATAATTTTGAGCAAATATATTTTAATTATTAATTTAGCCACAATTTGTTTTGAACATCATTGTATTTAATGATCCTTTTCACAAGATTATGTCCTTTTCTATTTTATTTTATGATTTTTGATTTTATATTAAATTTTGATCATTTTTTAAATATTTCAACAGTAGTAAATTTGGTTCTTTGGAGTAGTATATTGGATATTTAAAAAAATATATTATTACTGTTTTTAAATTGTTTGAATACATAATTTATAAATTTCCCATTAGTAATTCATTTTTTTTAAAGTAGTCAACTTTTCTATAAATAACATGTAAAAATTGAAGGAAAATTATTTGTATTAATTGTGTTTAGGAATAATAGGTTAAATAGAAGTTTGTTTTAAATTACATTTTATGAATGGGAAAAATGATCATTGCTATATAAAGCATCAAGTCAAAAATATATACAATGCATCATTTTTATTAACTTTGAAGAAAACTTTTTGAAGGAGCAGAGAAATTTAACAGTTTACTTTTTTTACTTTGCATTAATTCAAGAGAGAATAGTACTACAATAAAATGTATTAACTGTTTATTACAAGATATACTGTAAAATCTTGACTATAACATGCAGTTTCTTTCCACATTTTGGTCCATAAAAGTGAGGGTGCATATTATACTCGTGTAAAAATCTAATAAAGATTTTTAAACATTGACCAATGAACGTGCAGCGGCTGTAAGAGATTGTCGTAACACGCATGCTGCGCAGGCGTTCTTTTACACAAACGAGATCTTACAGTACATGTTGCATATTATAAGTATGACTGGGATGCAACAACAATAGATTAGCTGTGTTCTAGTGAAAGTGATTAAGACCAATATTTTGACAGTATTATTTGTTTCGTGTTAAAAAAAAATTATATCCAATTTGACGTTTTTGTTTCTTTTTATTAAAAATTTCAATTGTGTAATACTTGTGCATTTTTAAATAAAATATTGAAACATTATGGGTGCATAATTCGAAACTTTAATTTTTTTTGAAAATTTAGTGCCAAATCAAGCATGCGTGCTATACACGTGTGGGTATTCAAAATTTTATGGTAGTTTAGTTCCTTAAAAAAAAATTCCTAAAAATAATAAAATTTAGTTTTGTTTGTTATATTCAAACACTAATATTTTTAAGATTGCAGCAGCTTAACGGTGGTCTCAGTTTCAAGGGTAGAGGACTGAAAGCTCCTGACTTAGAATTATTAAAGAATTTCCTCAACTTAAGTACTTTACTTCCCGAATTCCTTTACAACTTGAATTAAATTTCTAAAAAGGGTGCAAAAAGATAAATCATTATGATGACTAGAGAGAGGAAAACTTACAGTATTTTTATAAATTTTAAGCCTAATATTTCGGGTCGATTCCTTTTCATATATTTGTTTAATATTTTTCTATTGATTGTAAAACTGCCTGATTTTTCCGATTTTCTTTTATAAGGATGTTAAATTTAATAATTACATACAATTTAAAATCGTTTTTAATTTTCTTCAAAAACACATATGTTTATCTTATGCACTATTGACACAATCGTTAATTTTCCTGTTACAATATGTTTTACTAGTGTTTAATAATGCTCAAATTCACATGTTTTCTTTTTAAACACATTATGTCAACAATTTCTAAAGATTGAAAAAAATTGTAGGAAAAGATTATAAATAAACTTTAATTACAAGAAAAGTTTGAAACTAAAGATTTATTGAGAGATAAATTTTTAAAGTATGAATATTTATTCCTTATCAGTACTTAAGACTGCATTAAATTCCAAATCAATGTTAATACAAGTAACATTTGAAAATTAATATGTATGTTTTTTCCCATGATTATCATATCTCAAATAGTTGTGCCTTTTTTCAAACTTTATTGTTCAAAGTATTGTGGCAACTATTAGTATATGTAATCATGAATAAACATTTTAATAATTATAATACTTCATCAGTTCGTCCTGATTCTTTCTGTGCAGCCACAGCATCATCAAATAGTTGTTTCATTTTCTTTTTATCTTCTGGCCTAGAAAAGAAATATATTTTTTTGTCTGTATTTAAAATGGTTATGGATTCAAATAGAACAGATTTCCCCCAAAATCTTTATGTTCAATTCTGAAAACCATCTAGAGATATTTTTCTGTGTAAAAAATTTAGAATGAAAGAATCCAAATTGTTTTTCACAATTTATTTCAATTTGAGTCGTAGTTCAATGAAGATCGAGCTTGCCTGTTTTTTGTGATAACATCTTTGGTATATATATTGATATCGAAATAGTTTTATAGTTGCAATTTACACCAAAATGTGTTTTTAATTGCCATCTTTGCTAAAAATCTAACTTGTGACAAGTATTTGAAGCCTCATTTTTAAAAGTTATATAAAATTGTCTACTTTTGTATTTAACTGATCACAAGATTTTGTTAAATTATTTATTTAAAAACATTTTTATTCAAAAATTCAACTTTAAAAAAATTTGTATCGCTATTTTATTATCAAGAATATATGTTTGAAATACTTTGAAGCAAAAATTTGTTCATGCATGTATATATTTAACATTTACTCTCAAAGTATATGTTGAGCATTTAAGATTTTCTTTTTCGATGTTAATTTGCAACACTTAGCGATTTTAAAACTGTAATTACTTTACAGTAATCCTACTTGGGTTATTTAAGATGAAATTAAAATGATTTAATAAAGTTCAGTAAAAGTATTGAAAAGCTATAATGAAATTATTAATTTAAAATATTTAACGATTAGTTAGTAATTATATTGGTAAATAATGAAATATTTTGTCAAAAATTTTAAAGGAACTTACGACATGTTAAGCAACATTTCTTTAAAATCTGGTACTGGTTCATCGTTATGCGAGTGTAACAACGACCACAGATATTTCAGAACTAAAAGAAAAGGGAAGAATTACCAAGTTATTTTCTTATAATTATGAATATTACTGAACAATGTATGAAAAAAGGTAGAATTTATAGAAGCTAATCCTTATTTTATAGGGAACTTATGTTACTACAACTAAAATTTGGTTCTTATATATATGTGTGTGTAATCTCGCATATAAAATTAATTTTTCCCATTAGCATAGAATTAAACCTAATTTGCTGATACAATTCCAAATTATTCTTTTATTTATTCGATTACCTGCTCATAAAAAATGCTGAATCAACTTTCACGTAGAAATAAATCTGTCGGAAGTAATCCCTGCTAGACTGATTGATGTCATGAAAATCCCTTCATCTTATACCACATGAGTTTCCACGTAATCTTGAGGAATTCCTACATTTAAAATCGAATGCATGGTAAAATTCTCTCTTTTCTGTTATAATCAAAATGTAGGAACAACGTCTTTTGTTTTATTCATTTCAATGGTGTATACTTTTTGCCTCTCTCTCATCAAAATGAATAAACAGTGTTCTCACTCCTATCATAAATTTGAAAGTCGCATTTTTACTTATTTTTTTTTACTTTTTTTCATTATCATTTATCTTTAAAGTCACTTTAAATTAAAACTCCTTTTTATATACATATATATCCTAAAGGTACTTCCTTAAAGTAAAAGCTACAAAACTATGCAAATCAAATGTATTGAAATATATTTGCAAATTAAATTCCTTCATGACTAAAGGAATTTAAAAACTTTATTCTCTATATTTTCGTTTATTAACTAAACAATTTTTTTGGTTATGTTTCCCAACTCGTTAAAATTGTATTGTTTATAATTTTGCACTAATTTTGGAGCAGTGCAATGTAGTGGTTTCAAGACTTTATTTTACCCCTTAATGTACCTTTGAGCCATGACCACAAAGTCTGATGAGATTAAAAATACAATGTATCTCCAATTGGCAATTTCTCTAATAGTATTTTTCATTATTAGAGAGTTCATAGCTAGCATTTTTTCCCTGTTGAAACTTGTCGTTACTAAAGACCAATCGTGTTGCAGGGAGGATGCATGTTAAATCTATCGAAGTCCAAAGTTCTCACATTGGCAGGGCTATGCTAATCTTCTCTGTATCGTTCCAATTTAGTATGTGTCCCGCCGAAGCAAGTACCTCACATTGGCATTGTGTGGAAGTACGCTGGCTTTGGTATCGTCCTCGTCACTTGACCAAGACTCAAAGTTACATGTCCGTCCCCAACAGCCTTCGTGTTACTTCTAATTGCTACTTTATAGGTAATCAACTTATATGAAAGTCAAAATGGATCTTTTAAATCTTTAACTTGAGTAAATATGCCTTGTAATTTCACGGTCAGATGACGAGATGGGAACGAACCTATCGTTTATGTCACGACAACGTGAGGACTTAGATGGTGTACAGATTTAATGCGCGTCAACTCCTTTAGACCAGTGGTGGTGATCGAGGGGATCGCCGCCTCTGGATAGATCCCCCTCTCCCAACTTTTTGGGAAGAATTATTCTATTTTAGCGAAACCCTGTTGTCTTATCCAATTATATATATATATTTTCATTTCTTTAATTATTAATAATTCGATATAAAAACCAACGTTTTTATATGGTGGCAAAGTTTATTAGAGAAAATTATTGAAATATTAGTTAAAACTGTTAGTTATTTTTAACTTTAAAATTCACTTAAAAAGAGACATTTGTGAGAGTTTTAAAAAATTCATAATACTCATAAAATCAAAACATGCATTTGAAAGTTTGTATTAAAAAAAGAATGGGAACCAGAATTCAGAAAAAATTATTGTGATAAGATATGGCGCCAAATATTGGAAACTTTCTTTCTTGCGAATGATTACTGACTAAAAGTCAGCAACCCTTACTATCTCGGAGATTGTAAAGGGGAGATAGTATCTCCCCTTTGTGAGTACAAAAGGTTTACGATAACCTCATGCGGTGTGGGGAGTGCCCGGTGCTCCCAGAGGGGGAAAGAAATTTTTCCCTCAATCCTAAAAGCGCCTAGAGGAAAGAATATTTTGACTTATTAAAATTATTGAAATATTAGTTAAAACTTATCGCAAACGTATAAATATTGCATTGTTAGGCGAGTACGAACGATTCCCAAAATTTCAAAGCTCTAGCTTGATGGGAAGTTGATTAAATTAACGATCGAAAATTTGATGACACACACACACACAAAGTGAAATTCAGAAAAACGTTGTAAAATAATTCGATATAAAAACCAACGTTTTTATATGGTGGCAAAGTTTATTAAAGAAAATTATTGAAATATTAGTTAAAACTGTTAGTTATTTTTAACTTTAAAATTTACTTAAAAAGAGACATTTGTGAGCATATTAAAAAATTCATAATACTCATAAAATCAAAACATGCATTTGAAAGTTTGTATTAAAAAAAGAATGGGAACCAGAATTCAGAAAAAATTATTGTGATAAGATATGGCGCCAAATATTGGAAACTTTCTTTCTTGAGAATGAATACTGACTAAAAGTCAGCAACCCTTACTATCTCGGAGATAGTAAAGGGGAGATAGTATCTCCCCTTTGTGAGTACAAAGGTTTTACGGTACCTCATGCGGTGCGGGGAGTGCCCGGTGCTCCCAGAGGGGGAAAGAAATTTTTTCCTCAATCCTAAAAGCGCCGAGAGGAAAGAATATTTTGACTTATTAAAATTATTGAAATATTAGTTAAAACTTGTCGCAAACGTCTAAATATTGCATTGTTAGGCGAGTACGAACGATTCCCAAAATTTCAAAGCTCTAGCTTGATGGGAAGTTGGTTAAAATACGATCGAAAATTTGATGACACACACACACACACCAAGTGAAATTCAGAAAAACGTTGTAAAATGATTTACTTAGCAGAAGTGTTCAAAAGGCACTGTCCATGCATTACGGCACAGTTGTTAGACTCGTGCGTTGCGGTTAACCGGTTCGAAAAACAAGGCACTCGATGGTTGGATTGATAAATTACCATTTTTGGGAGTTTATTATTCTTACTTTATAGAAATTATCATTAATCATGTTAGATTTCTCGAAATATTTTTGAATTTAACTGTAATATAAGCGTAGTACTGATGATAAAAATTGTATTGTATTGTATAGTATATATATAATTTCAAAAAAAAAAAAACCAATCACTATATAGTATTAAAACTAAACTGCTGGGAAGTTGGTACAAATTGTCATCTCTTACTTCTGTGTTCAAATTCGCTCAAAAAGCGTCAAAAACTTAACATTTTGTTACTAAATTTTTTTAATTTCACACGTGTATGTGTGTATATCCCCTTTTACTCCATGCAAACACGTGTAGTTCACGTAATTGCTTCTTAGTCTTAAATTTCCAGATTAAAATGAATTAAATATAAATAAAAAAAAAAAAAACCCTATTTATATCAAGCCTTTATTTTAAGATGGGCTAAAAGATATAAAAATATTTTTAAACGTAAAATACTATGAAATTGATAAAAATTTGAGGGGCGTTAAATATTTGAATATATACTCCTATGTAAGTAGGTATGGTACTTAATTTATCGGTAATTATATACTTATGTATATTAGATAAGCGTCTCGAGCTTTGATAAATTAAATATTTAACATTTAAAAATTCTTTTTATACCTTTTAGTTTCTCTTTAAATAAGTTTCGTTAATTTTTTTTATTTATATTTATTATCTAAATCTGGCATCGTTTTTGTACATCAAAAGTTCGTATGCTGTGAGTGTGATGACAAGATGTGTGCGATGACAGAATAAAAAGGAAAGTGAAATTCGTTGGATTGATTGGTTTTATTAATGTCGCACTGAAGGCAACACGAGGGCAAATAGCGACTGACCTCGTAATTTTGAACCGCGCTCAAGCGAAGAGGCAACACCTGAACTGGCACCTTCTCTCCTAACTTCCACACCTCGCCAACAGGAGGATTTTGAGACAACAGATTTAACGCGCATCAGCCCCGGCTACACGGTGGGTCTTTCGTGACATCAAGGCTCGAATCCACAACTCGACGAAAACCACCGGCCGCGACCATGACCACTAGACTACCGAGGCTACGAAATTCGTTGAAAATAATTTATATTAGAAATTTCAAGTTATTCATTCAAATCAGGATTATTTTTTATGAGTAAGAATGTTTCCAAATTTATTAAAGTAACAAAAAGCTTTTTAGAATTCAATGAACAAGAAGAAGTCTTAAGATTTCAAAACCCTATTTAGCCTTGAAACAGAAAACTTCGAAGACCTTTCGTTTTAATGTAAGATATCAAGGAAAAATTGTTAATTTTTTTGGAGCTTTTTATCTCATGACGTTGGTTCCGAGAGTAGTTATGCTTAATAAGTTCCTAATGCTATTTTTTTTTTTTTTTTTTTTATAATTCTTACCGTCTTCCGATGCTTCAGTTTCATCCCCTCGTGATGTCAAGATGAGACACGACGTTGTTAGTATCAAAATGCTCAGGAAAGTTGCTGGATTTTCGAGAACCTTGAACATATAGAATATTAATCCTTTTATTCTTAGTTAACATCTTTCACAACCGAGCAAGTTAACTTATTTGCAAGAAAAGAAAGATATATAAAGATACGATTCTAAAATTCGTGCAATATGTTCACAATTACTCATTATATGTTCATTGTTTTTATTAAACGCATTTTAATTTAGTTTCAACAAATTTCGCTTTAGGACTATTGATGGCAGACCCTGAAATTTTGAACCTGGATTAACTGACATGAATGACGCCAAAAGTTGTATCTAACTTTTTTTTTTTTACTTTTAATAAATTCATCGGACATTAACTGGTTGCCTATTTCTGCTCGACACAAGGTCAGCTATTCATAGCCAATACGCTTAGCAATTTTGAAACGCGTTCAGATGACGACATCGACTCCTGAACTGGTGACTCCATTCTTCACATCTTCGCCAGTAAGTAAGTGATAGTATTTTAATGACACAAATGCCAGATGTGGCTATGCTTTGACAAACAAAGTGTAACTGTGATCTAGACGAAAGGAAAAGAGAAAAGAAAGTTTAAAATGATTGGCAAGGAGGAGGGCCGAAAAAAAGAATCGTTAGCGTACCCCGGGTTCGTTCCCCCCATGTTTTTCACAGACCGCAAACCCCATGGGAAAGAAAAAGATCACAAGAGGGCCTCGAGGTTATGATGCCCATACCTACCTAACGAAGGGAAGCCCCTTAGGTCTCCCAACCTGGAGAGCCAATCCCTTAACATAATCCGCTGGGACTGGATACCCATTTTAGTCGCCTCTTACCCATGCAGGAATTATACTGGGACTATTCTTTCACACACGGGTGCACATTTCCGCCAACGTAAGAACTCTGAACTCCTACAGATTTAAGAAGCTTCAGTGTTTTTGCAGTGACCAGACTCATTGTTTTTGTACATGCTCAAGATCCAGATCTGGCTAATCTGTGCCGAACATTTTTTAAAATTGTAATCGAGGCAAAGAAAAGGAAGAAAAAAGTAATGATGGATTGAAAATTGTAATTGCTTCATTAACGCACTAGAAGCAACATGAGGTCTATTGGCAGAATACCCATGAGGACCGAGCTCACCCAAAGGGCTTAGAGCTGCAAACAGGCGCCTGGGAGACAATCACCCCCGTACTCAGCATTTATTAGCTAAAATAATTCTTTTTCGACAATAAAAGATAAGATATAGCGGTACATGTTAGAGCAAAGAAGAAAAGATAATACATAATTTCGCAATTCAAAGGAAAATAAAAGCTAGCAATGTATTTACAGGGTGTGACGTCATAGTTCTATTTCTAATTTTTCTTTCTTTTTGGAATACATATCAATCTGTATTCTATTGACGTCACGATTTCCTGCTAATAACGGGTGCAGACACTATGACTCAAACTGCAGGCGATGGATCGTCACACCTTTGGTACAAATAATGCATTCAAAAAGGAAAATTCAAATATTCAGAAATGAGGTACTAGACAAATTATATACAAGGTATATAATTATAAGCACACAGGAAAACTGAAAATTTAGAAATGTAATCAAATATTGAAACAAATATGAAATTTGTTGAATAATTTAACGAACCGTAATAATACAGGGCTTAAGGTTGAAATGTAAATTAGGATTTTTACATGTGGACTTCAGCCAAATAGGTTTCACTTCAACAATAGAACAGTTTAAATGAAAACTTGTGGTTAAAGGACAAGAGAAAACGTAGTGGTCAGCATCCCCACAACAGAACCACAGGAATATAAATCTGTATTTTTTAAATTAAAATTATTTGAATAACAAGACGGACTTCATAATTTTGAACCTCTGGTAAGTGACGAGTACGACACCCGGGTTGGCCCCTCCCTCTCCAAACTTCCCCACCATGTCAACGGGAGGACTTGGAGTGAGTGAGTGATTGTCGATTTTTATGGCGCAAGAGCCAAAGCAGGCTATGCTGCGCCAAACACTTGTTAAAATCGATTAAAATTTAATGGCATTAAAAAACAAGACCAACACAAGAAATACACAAAAGATAAAAAGTTAAAAATCAAATGTGGTGTAAAAGGCCAATATGTCGTAAAAAAGCAAATAAATTATGGTGGGGGGTTTCCCCCACCAAGTCAGAAAGTTTTAAAACAGATGAATGAAAAAAAGTCCGGCGATGATGATCAAACACCGGGTGACGGGAGGACTTGGAACTTCGACCAGATTTAACGTACATCAGTCCTGCTACACGGTGGATCTTTTGTAGCATCATGATTCAAACACATGACTCGACGAAAACAACGCTTTCCGCGACCATGACCACTAGGCTCCAGATGCCACGAATGGTTGACAAGAAGCGAGGTCAAAAATAGAGACAGATCACTAGGTTATCCCGGAAGTGAGTCACACTTGTTTACCAAAGACTGTAAATTCTATAGGAAAGTTAACATCGGCCAGATTCCAGCCACTTTCTAAAGATGGTCGCTAGTCTTTAGTGGCAGCATGGCTCAAACCTGCGATTCAACTAAAACATCGCAAGCCATGAGCTCGATGTAATGACCTCTTGGCTACACCTCATTCTCCTAACTCTTTCACCACGTCATGTAAGGTCTAATTTTATTTAAGGTACATTAGCTATCATAGCTGTCACTATTCCACACAACAGGTGTTTAGAGAGAAATCGGTTTATTCAAATATTCGATAATATGCTATACATTTTTTTTTATAATTAAGTCACTCAGGTACATCTCCTTTTCAAATATTTGCTGATAAGGCAAGAAATTTCGATGTAATATCAGAGTTTTGAAAGATTTCTCATCGATGCCTAGAATTTTCTTGGGGATCCTTTATTATTGTGAAACATAATCCTTCTTAAAATCTCTCACCTTTAAAAACGGTTTGTTTCAAATTAAAAAAAAAATAGTAAGGTAATTAAACAAATTTAGTAGTAATTTGTTTCCCTGCATTTTCAAGGGAAAAGAAAACATTCCTTTCCAGTAATAAAATATTATAGAATAGGGAAGCCTTTGTGAAAAAAAAATCACCTTTAAAAAGGGTAATGATAATTTGTACAGTTTTAAATGTATTTAATTTAGGGCCAATAAATGATTTTTTACGAATATTTTGCTCATAAATGTTATTTTCTTAAAATTTCGGCAATAAAAAATCCATTTTGGAGTCTTTGTTAAAAAAAATTTGCTTCAGCTATTATTTGATTTAAGGACATTTATAACTCTTCGTGTAAATCTCTTGTAAGAAATTAGTTATAAACAAAGCAATTCGTATAAAATGATTTAGGGAAATCTAATTTAATTATTATTATTATAACAAATTATTTAGTTGCATGTTTTACAAGTAAAAAAAAGCATATGTTTGTTTAGTAGTTAATCAAAGCGTAATACTTACCATCTTTGAGGAGCGATCAGTTTCCCTTCCAAACCTCGAATAAAAATATATGATATTAAAAAAGGAATTTTTATTATATATCCTTTCTTTATCCACATCCGAGTGATCGTTTTGACAGTCAAGACATCTATTTTCTATTCAAGATAGCTCGTTTTGATGTATAAAATCACAATATCTATCAAGTTAAACAGGTGCGGATATTTGAATAGAGATGGGAAATAAATCATTGTGATTCAATGTCATTTAATAAGGCGTGTTCGAGAATTTTCTTTTTATATATTTGATTGAATACTGTGAGGCACACGTTAGTTGTTACAAATTTTCCAAGAATATTCGGCAAGGTAGAATTTGTTTCAAGTTAAATATAATAGTGTAAAATGTTTTTATTCTTTTAGATTTTTTGATAATTATTTTTTTTTTTAGTTGCTTGGTTCTACCCGCGAAACGCAGCCAATATGAATCGTAATTTTGAACCACTGTCAAGTTTAGGTTAGTTTCTTATTAACATCGCACTAGAAGCAACACGAGGGCTATTGGCGACGTACCTCGTAATTTTGAACTTAGGTCAAGTGACGAGGACGACACCTGAGCTGGCACCCCCTCTCCTAACATCCACACCACGTCAACGGGTGACTTTGGGCCCCGAATAGATTTAACGTGCATCAGCCCCGGTACACGACGGGTCTTTGGCGGCCAAGGATCGAACCCATGACTGAACGAAAACCGCCGGCCACCTTGACCACTAGGCTACCGCGGCCCACGCCAACAGGAGGTGCTTCAATTCAAATTTACTATCCAGTTTTTTTGTAATAAATCACAAATTTCGCAAAAAAAAAAACTTAGTGTAATTATAAATTTAAAAAAATTAAGCTACTCTATTTTTAATCATTTTTTAATGAATACCGATATTTTGGCTGGGTCTCCGAAGTAATTTGTTGCAGGTCACATGCGGCCTACGAGTTTGATACGCTTGTTTAAGAGTTATAAAGATTGCTTTTTTCATTTTCCTTTAATCAAGTTATGGCTGAATGTATTGCGAAATTACTAATTGGATGGATATTATTCTAAAGAAGTCTCCACAAATTTAACGATACAATCTTTCCATTTTAATGATTACGACATTACCTGTTATTAGAGTTTGATTTTCCATTTACAACCTCAAAAATTTGCTAAATTATTCTGAACTATACTTTCTTCCCCCATAGCGATGAATGTTATGACAGTTAAACTAAAGAATCTTTGCAAATCTGTTGAGATATTCAGTGATGAGAATATATAGACCTAGTGAGTTAGAGTTAAAGTTTATGGCACCAAAGCCAAATCTAGTTATGCTGCACCAAACAGCTCATATTTGGGATCTAGATACTTAAAAACAAATGGGAAAAGTAAAAATTGGTTGACAAGAAGGTTTGAAAATACATTGTTTTATTTACGTCTCACTTGCAAGCAACACGAGGGCTATTGGCGAAGGCCCTCGAAATTTCAAACCTCGTTTAAGTGACAAAGACTACATATGAGCTCATATCCTTCCCTCCAAATTTCCACGTCACGCCTATGGAGAGCCAAGAGCCTCATCATATTTATTGTACACCAGCGCTCCAAACGGTGGTACTTTAGTGGCATGAAGACTATCCCACTACTTGACTGTGACCTTGAGCTCGCAGCCATGCTCACGCATCCAAAAATGAATTAAAAAGAGCTCGGCTTTAGAAGGTAAGGGAGTGAATGATAGTGAGGTTTAATGGCGCAAAAGCCAGATATGGCCATTCTGCATCAAACAAGGTAAATCTCATATTGACGTTTTTTCCAAGAAATTGAATAAAAAGTAAATTGGTTGACAAAAAGGAGGGTCTCAACGGGCTCCCAGATGGATCGCTAAGGTATCCTGGGGGCGCATCATCAGTGTTTACCAAGGCAGTAAACCCCATGGGAAAGAAAAAAATACCAAGGCGCATCGGAATCGTGAAGCCCGCACCTACCTAGTTTTTTTTTTATTATTTACGTCGCACTGAAGCAACTCGAGGACTATTGGCGACGGACCTCGTAATTTTTAACCACGGTCAAGTGACGAGGACGACACCTGAGCTAACAGCTCCTCTCCGAACATCCACACCCCGCCAACGGTAGGACTTTGGATCCCGACAGATTTAACGGCATCAGCCCCGGCTACATTGTGGGTCTTTGGCAGCCAAGGATCGAACCCGCGACTGAACGAAGACCGCTGGCCACGAATCTGAAAACAGGACCACTAGTCTACCGCGGCCTAGGGCCTTCTGAAACCAAACAAGTCAACATCAATAGCTGTAAATTACGACATTATGCACATATGAATCAATTAATATGAAAAATAAATTTTATCCAGATCTATGGGTTATTTCTTAGTATAAATAAACTTCACGATGCTCCCTCGTATATATCATTTCTCATATGATCACGTGACACTGTGTCGTGCGCACATTAATCTCGCTAATGCCTTCAATCTCTCTAGCTGGTCAGTTCCTATTTACATCATTTTTATAGTAAATGTATCAATGCTGATTTAACCGTTTCAGGGGTACTGTTGCACAGTGCAAACGTATTTTCCAATTTTTTTAAACCCAGAAAAAATTTGGGGAAGGGGGAATGATATTAAGGGTTCTAATATCCTTTTCCGTCTTTAAACTAATAGAGGGCAATACGAAACTTTAATTTGCTCTCTGACAATGGAAGAAATGGATGTCTATCGAAGCCATGACATGAGTGAGTGAATGTAAAATTTATTGGCGCAAGAGCCAGATATGGCTATGCTGAAACAAAATTAAACTGTGGTCTAGACGTGAAGTTGAAAAATAGATAAGTGGTTGACAAGAAGGAGGGTCGAAAATAGAGAAGGATCGCTAGGGTATCCCGGGAGTGCGTCACCCGTGTTTACCAAAGACAGTAAACCCCATGGGAAAGAAAGATCACTGGGGTACCTCGGGTTCGTGAAGCCCATACTTACCTGAAGAAGGCAAGTCCCTGAGGTTCCCTGATATAATCCCCAGGGGCAGGGTGCCCGGCTATACCCCCAGACGCTGGGTACCCATTTTAGTCGCCTTTTACGACATGCATGAGCTACAGTGAGACTATTCTGTCATCCCCGGTCACCACACGGGTCCGAAGCCATGACATAGATGATTTTAGTTTCCCTTATTTTAAGGTTTTAAAACATAAAATGTTTTATTTTTTTGCAAAAAGTTTTATTAATAAACCTCAATTATTACAAACATTGCCTTAGTTTAAAAAAAAATCGTTTTTTTCTTTGTTTTTCTGTGATCTTAAACAGCGTTTGCAGTATGCAAACGGTGCCCGTTCATGTTTTCAATAGCACCACCTTCTCGCGGAAATATAGCTGTTGGAAAACACCGCTGTGTTTATATATCTCCTGCAAGTGAAAGATTAAAGGGGAAAAAAAAAGAAACTAAACTTTCGAATATAGGGTTGGTTTCGGTAAAGGAAGAGATTTTTATTTTTACAGGGGTTAGAACGCATTCTGAAAAATAGCTCATTCTGTATTTGCCTTGCTTTTATATCAGTCTCTTATACTCTAGTATTTTTGAAATTGCTTTATATGGTACACACAAATCTTAATTAAATTAAAAATTTACAAAAATTATTAAGTTAAATTTTTCTACATTTATATTTATAATGCCCCACCCCAGGCTGTGCATACAGGAGGCCTTAGTACTGCTAGAGGAGATTTCATCGGATACGGAATCCGTGCTCTCGGATGACAGCACTGATGATGACTGTGCTCCACCTCAATTTCCAACTGAATCTCCTCCTGATAATTTTGATGAAGTTTCTGATGAAGCAGACAATGACATTCATTTACTAGGTCATTCACAACTTGCGAATGCGACATGGAAAAAAAAAACAGCCTGTAATTCGGCAAAATTCCGAATTTAACTCTGAATCGGGTCCATCTGATGAAATTATGGGAATGGAAGATCAATCCCCTATTGGACTTTTCTTAACAAGGTTTATGGAAAAAACATTTTTCCAAATAAATTTATATGCCACGCTATCTGGAAAGAGTTAGAGTCATGTAACATTACGTGAATTTTACTTGTTTCTCGCTATTAACATATTGATTGGGATAAAAAAAAAAAAAAGAAACCTTCCAAGCTATACAGATTTTTTATCAAGCAATGAGTTGCTTCACTATAATTATGCAGCTAAGCAAATGCCAATAAAGAGATTTTCGTGAATTTTAGCTCATCTTCATCTGAATGATAACAGCTTACAAACCAGTAGGGATGAAGATAACTTCGACAAGCTGTACAAGGTTTACCCTTTATTATCTTTCAGAGAGATTATTATTATTATTATTAACGTTGCACTAGAAGCAACACGAGGGCTATTGGGCGACGGACCTCGTAATTTTGAACCACGGTCAAGTGACGAGGACGACACCTAAGCTGGCATCCCCCTCTCCTAACATCCACACCATGCCAACGGGAGGACTTTGGGCCCCGAACAGATTTAACGTGCATCAGCACCGGCTACACGGCGGGTCTTTGGCGACCAAGGATCGAACCCGCGACTGAACGAAAACCGCCGGTCGCGAGTCCACGACCTTGACCACTAGGCTACCGCGGCCCTCTTTCAGAGAGATAAGGGAGCATATTTAGAGCTGGTAAATGTCAAGCAATTAACGAATCGATAAAAAAAGTTTAAAGGTCGCAGCTCACTCAAGCAGTACATGCCTAAAAAGCCTATATAACGAGAATACAAGGTATGGATGTGCTGTGAAGAAAGTGGGTTTAGGCGCCAGTTTAAAATTTACACGGTTACAGGGAAAGATGTTGAAAAAAATTCAGGCGAAAGAGTGGTAAAATCACTAAGTGAAAAACTATGGGAAAAAAGCACAGGCTTTACACGGACAATTTTTTTATGTTTTACAAATTATTCCAATTTTAAGAACTTCAAAGTGTCTACTGCTCAGGTACAGTGAATCTCACGAAAAAAAACCTTCCCAAAAATCTTGTAGAAGATAAGTTTAGTTTTTATTAACGTCGCACTAGAAGCAACACGAGGGCTATTAGTGACGGACCTCGTAATTTTGAACCACGGTCAAGTGACGAGGACGAAACCTGAGCTGGCACCACTCCCCTCCAAACATCCACACCCTGCCAACGGGAGGACTTTGGGCCCCGAACAGATTTAACGTGCATCAGCCCCGGCTACACGGCGGGTCTTTGGTGGCCAAGGATCGAACCCATGACTGAACGAAAACCGCCAGCCACGAGTCCACGACCTTGTAGAAGATAAAGAGAACGAAAAGAGAAGAGTTTGAATGGACAGTGAATAACGAAAATATAGTTTGCGTGAAATGGAGAATTAAAAGATATGTTTCATTGCTCTCCACCCAAAACGATCATGTGAAAATTATTTTTGTACAAAGGACGGAAAAAAAGAGATAAGATTAACGTGCCTTGCCTGACTACAATTAAAAATATGGGCGAGCGAGTGAGTGTAAAGTTTATTGGCGCAAGAGCCAGATGTGGTTATGCTGCGCCAAACAAGATTTAACTGTGGTCTAGAAATGAAAGAATAGAAAAAGACAAAAATTGGGAGACAAGAAAGACGGTCGAAAATAGAGAAGGATCTCTAGGGTATCCCGGGAGAGCGAAACCCATATTTACCAAAATCAGTAAACCCCATGGGAAAGAAAAAGATCACTAAGGTGCCTCGGGGTCATGATGCCCGTACTTACCTGAAGAAGGTAAGTCCCTGAGGTCCCCTGATATAATCGCCAGGGGCAGGGTGCCTGGCTATACCTCCAGACGCTGGGTATCCATGTTAGTCGCCTCTTACGACATGCATGAGCTACAGTGGAACTATTCTGTCATTTCCGGTCACCACACGGGTTAATAAAAATATGGGACTTGTGGAACACTTCGATCACCTAAAACGTTTGTACAAAATAGATCGCAAGAGTAGAAAGTGGTGGCACCAATTTTTTTTTCTTCATTTTTTGAACTATGCCATTGTAAATGCATTTACTATTTAAAAATGCTATCGAATTCATGCAAAGATCTGAAAAAGATGAAAAATTTCAGATTGGAAATTATTCGTTGCCCGATGATGTTGATGGGAAATGAATAGAAGCAACCCAAAAAACGGTTGTCAAAAGGTCCAAGTCCTGTTCTAATCAAAAAACATAAACCTAATGCTTCTGATTAAAAAAGAAAGGTTATAAGATGTGACCCATAAAGTGCAAACCGAGGAGATGTATGAGGTTTCCGAGTTGTATTATAAAATGCACAACACGGTGGATGTATGGAACATGCAATGTTGGAATATGCATGTTGCAGAAAGGCATTACATGTTTTCAAAAGTTTCGCAGAAAAACTAAAGTTATTTTTTCTTTTTTTAAATTTTATATGTTCTAATATGTATCTTTATTATATTTCTTCCATAGTTCTCATATTGTTTAGTTAAAATATTTCTTTTTCCGAAAATTGTTCGATTGAATACTTATAAACTTCCGAGTTTAGTTATTTCAATATTTTTAAAATTTTTGCACATTTCTTAAATTTTCTTAAATTTAAAATATTTATTTATAATTAAAATTTTTAAGAATTACAATTTTTTGTTAATGTTATTTTTTTCGTTTGTTGAAATTGTAGGTTTTTTTAATGTATACATGAGTAAAGCAAGGTAAGTGAATAAACGAATTAAAATGTTCCCGATGGGCTCCGTTTGCATAATGCAAACGCCCCCCCCCCCCCTGAACCAAGGACTGCAATTTTTTTTTTTAAATCGTATTTTCTTTATCTGTATGATCAATGTATATACCCTGCCTATATATCTGTTTAAAAATCTCTATACGAGATAATACATCTTTCCTTTACAGAAAAAATATAGCTTTACTCGAGGGAATGCATAAAATATATATCGAATGTAATAAAAAATATTAAACAGAATAAGGCTGTCTTTACGTAATGACAAATAGGAAATAAATTGTCGGAACAGTTTCTTAAACTGGAAATTGCTTCAGCATTATTATTGCATTCCGATTTTGCTATTTTATAAAGAGGCATATTATGCATCTTTATTTGCAAAGGAAGTTTAGTTTTTATTAACGTCGCACTAAAAGCAACAAGAGGGCAATTGGCGACCGACCTCGTAATTTTGAATCTCGATCAAGTGACGAGGAGGATGCCTGAGCTGACACCCCCTCTTCTAACTTCCATACCACGCCAACGAGAGGACTTTGGGTCCCGACGTATTTAAAATGCATCAGTCTCGGCTACATGGTGGGTCTTTAGAGGCCAAGGCGCTACTGTGGCCACTTTTTGCAAATGAATTTATTTTTTCAAGCATCAAATGCGTTCCACATTCCGTCTCCTACACTGATAAATGGATTGAAACTTGCTAACCCAAAACAGTGTTTATTGAATTATATAGAAGTTTCAAAGACGCCGTTTTATTACGCGTCATGCGAATTTCTTTGAAAATGGAGCATTTTCTTGTCTGAAAATGGGTTCCCGATTGGTTTATACTCCGAGTTAGAAAAGCCTGATTTAGCAACGTCACATTTTATTGGCTAGGTAGAACTTTTTTGAATTTTCGTGGATGATCATTTGGCTACAACTCGTACTTTCTTAAAACTGAACAGTATCAGGACAGTTACAAGAAGAAATTATCAATTTTAATACCAGATTTTCGAAAAGGGAAAATTGTTAAGCAAATAAATTAATGTTTTAAATCAGTTTTATTTATTTGTATGAGTCAGTGTCTTTCGTACATTGTAAATGTAAAATTGCTGTAAAGGAGCATTAATATCAATTAGTTGCCAAATTAGCACATGAATGCCAATATACAGTCGACCAGATCCAATTGCAGTCGAAATGTTTCCCATTCTGACGTATGCATCAATTCCCACATATTAGCCGCAGCAAATTCTATTGCTTCGGCTTTAAGTACTGCCTCATTATGCAAATGGGCTTTTGTCAAGATCGACAAAACATTTTTGAAAGTCAGTTCGCATCTTAGGTAATCTACGACCTGGGATTTCAGTTCAGAAACATCGTATTTGTCAGCAAGCTCCAAGAGTCTGAGGGCGAGGTCTGAATTTAATGGATTTATTTCACCAACATACAAATACCGAAGTAATTCACCAAACGCCTCGTCATCAGAATCTTTTATAATGATCTTGCTTTCCGAACTCTCTAGCATTTCACTTTGAAACATAGCCTTGAAAACTGGGGATCTTGCCGCCAAAACCAGGCGATGTACGTTGTACTGTCTATCGCCAACGCAAACGATCATATCCGAGAATAACTTATTATCAAAGAGATGTTCGAAGTCTGAAAGAATTTCGCTTCTTATTCCAACCGAGGTGTTCCCACTGGGATCATTTACAGAAATCTTGCACAAGGCTACAAACTCTAAGACACTAACGTGGGAGATGTCCGATTCTAAGAACTCGAAGAAGCAGTTGAGGGTAGAATCGTGACCTGGACTGGTTTCGTTTTGCTCTCCTTGAATCTCTCGATTTTCTTTGCTGATTACCGAAATTGATATTTCAGCGCATTTTGGCACGGGCGTGAGTCCTAAAAACAAATAAAACACTTTTCTCTCGTTCGCATCTCGAAATCTCGTGTTGTGTTTTAATAATCGAAGGCGGTGAAGTTTTTTCCCGATTCGGATGTAATGGCAGTTGTGCCATTTGTTCGACGGTATTTTGTTATAATTTCGAACTGTCCATTTCATAACATATTGCATTTTTGAATCAGTCGTTCTTTGTAAGTGTAAGAAGCTGTCGGAAAGCTCATCTGTGAACAGCAACTTTTTCCCAAAATCCATTGAAAGTGCAAGTTATCAAAACAATTTAGAGAGGAGAAAACAGCAATACCTAAAAAAAAAAAGTATATTTGAAATGATTGTTTGGTTAACAGAGTAAGATTTTGCAAGTTTTTTAATGTAAGTGTAATCTAGTTTTTTTTAGTTTAGTTTAGATTAACGTCGCACTAGAAGCAACACGAGGGCTATTGGCGACGGACCTCGTAATTTTGAACCATGGTCAAGTGACGAGGACGACATCTGAGCTGGCACCCCCTCTCCTAACATCCACACCACGCTAACAGGAGGACTTTGGGCCCCGAACAGATTTAACGTGCATCAGCCCCGGCTACACGGCGGGTCTTTGGCGGCCAAGGATCGAACCCGCGACTGAACGAAAACCACCGGCCGCTAATCCACGACCTTGACCACTAGGCTACCGCGGCCCCCGTAAGTGTAATTTAATACACATGTCTTGTGTGGGTATGAAATTTGGTTTCATTGACATTCAACATTTGGCTACAGACTGCAATGTAACTAATGAAAGCTATATTCCTTTAAAAGTGTAGAAAACGATAACCACACTTAACAAATCTTCAACGGTGTTTTTCATGAACGCTAAAATGAGCTTAAATT
Organism: Nephila pilipes; assembly: GCA_019974015.1. NCBI lineage: Eukaryota > Metazoa > Arthropoda > Arachnida > Araneae > Nephilidae > Nephila > Nephila pilipes. Next base: position 19,632 of record BMAW01007398.1, on the reverse strand, counting down.
TTCTATTAAATTAGTCAATATACATTTAATATATGTACTCATGTATAAATAGAAGAAATAAAAAAAAAAAACAGGAACCAAACTTATCGATACTTCTAACAATGAGCATTAACAAAACCGGAAAAACATGCAATAAACCCACAGGATTAGTTTTTGACAATGAGATTTTTCATGCCAAATTTCAGGCAAATCGCCATGTTTGGTTTAAATTCCACACATGTAAAGAGCAAATTCTTAATATTGAAATTAACAGTGCGCTAAACCATCACAAAACTGTAAAAATCTCCAATCATGGCGTCCGGGTGTATTTTGATAACTATGGATTGCTTGTTTTTAAATTCGAGTAAAATGTATACCACATCTTAACCAAAAAAAGATGCATGCCAAATTTGACTTTTATTTTTTTGATTTGATAAAAATATTTTGGAAATTTTTCTTGGCAAGCTTTAAGATAGTTTTGCTAACTATTTTAAATGTGGCTAAACAAATTGCCTAAACTGTTAACCTTCCCCCCCCCCGTAGTTTTAACCCTAAACTCATTAAGTAAAAATGAATATTTTACATTTCTTTCACAATACGAAAGATTATATAATTAATAATGGTAACAACAGTGATGTGTACCGAGAACTGATCAATGAAATTGTTTGCCAGTTTCCGAGCTTTTTCCTACCCCACTGTTTTCAAAATTAAGAGAATTTGAATATTTTGTCGATTTTCATGAAAAGAATTGAACGACATGTAAAAATACTGCAACAAAGATGCAAATTTTGTACATCGAATGCACATGTATATACGTATGTACAGGGCGGAACTAGATGAACAGGATATATAAGCGCAGAAGACAAGATCCGCATTTCGTTCGCGAGCACATTTCTCCGAATTTCTTGGTGTTTTTTTGCAGCAGTTCTTAAATTAGAATTCAAACAGTAAAACTGAGTAACCATCAACATTTAGATTCCAATGTTTCTCGCTGCACTTTCATACGGAGAGAACTAGAGACACGCTACCTTCCCTCCAGAAATCCGAGAAATGGACCATTACGACAGCGGAGGCTCGATGGTCTGGGTAGGCATAGTTGATGGCCATACACCTCCATGTTTTTGAAAGAGGCACTGTGACTGCCGAGAGTTATAGGGATGAGGTATTTGGAGCCCTATATCCTCCTTTACAGGGGTGCAGTTAGTCCTGATTTCTTTTTAATGGATGTCAACGCGAGGCCACAAAGCTCATCTGGAAAGATGAGCAGAGCAATTTCTGGAAAGTGTGAGTGAGTGAATATAAAGGTTATTGGCGCAAGAGCCCGATGTGGCTATGCTGCGCCAAACAAAATGTAACTGTGGTCTAGACGTGGAAAAAGATTGAAAAAAAATTGGTTGAGAAGGAGGGTCGAAAATAGAGAAGAATCGCTTGGGTAACTCGGGGTGCGTCACCTGTGTTTACCAAAAGACAAACCCCATGGGAAAGAAAAATATCACTAGGGTGCCTCGAGTTTATGATGTCCGTACTTACCTAAAGAAGAAAAGTCCCTGATGTCTCTTGATATTATCCCCAGGGGCAGGGTACCCATTTTAGTCACCTCTTACGACATGCATGATCTACAGTGGGACTATTCTGTCATTATACGGTCACCACACGGAAAGTGAGGATATTCGCCGGATAGATTGGCCAGCTAGACTTCAATCCTATAGAGCATGCATAGGACGCTCTGGGAAGGCAATTGCAATCTCCCCCCCCCCTAAAAACCATCCAAGACCTGAAAATAGAGTTGCTGAATAAATGGGACCAATTGCATTGGGACTCAAACTCCGTTATATCTGCATGAAACCACGGTGCGAGACCTGTATTCCTGTAAGAGGGGACCATACCTTCTATTAACGCATTTTTTTTGTTCTTATCTGCAACTGCTGTTTCATACCTTGTGCTCCTATAGTGTTATGCACGCTCATGCGTGTGTATTATAAATACTGAATGGTTATTTTTTTTTATATGATATCAACCCTATGTACAAACCAAATTTAATTAAAATCTGTCCAGTAGTTCTAGAGATAATTGACCAAATCGGAAAATTCTTTTAGTTTTGAACACCAGCGTAGTTACAGATGCTTCAAAAAACCAACATAATATCCATTGGTACGACTCTTACCAATAGATTACAGAAATTTTATTTTCATAGTACTAGCTATTTGTCAAGCAGTGGATGATCTTATAGTCAAACAGAAAATCTACTTTTGTCCGATCGTTCCTGTTTATCAGGACGGGATACCCTAGCGATCCTTCTCAATTTTCGACCTTCCTTTGTGAATCAATTTTTAGTTAAATCTCGTTTGGCGCAGCATAACCCAATCTGGCTTCTTGCGCCAATAACGTTTATATTCAGTCACTCACCTGTTTATCAGAACTTTATAATACCATTACTGTGATAAGTTAATTTTTAAGCGGATACGCACTAGTCAAGTTAACGGAATTTAATGCATGATCGACTGTATGTTCTTAAAAGACATCTTTAATAACATTTATCGAAATGTAATGGGGGAAAGCGAGAATTTTAATTCTAGCAAATATTGAAATTTCAGAGTAACATCCACCTCATTCACACCGAATACGGTGTAAGTGAGCGAAATTTAGCGGTGCACGAGTCAGATGTGGCCATCAGTGCAAACAAGGTTTAACTGATGTAGACGTTTAAAAAAAATCGAGAATCAGTAAGAAAATTGGTTGATAAGAAGGATAGCTAGGGTTTTTGGGAGACGCGTTACTCTTATTTGCCAAAGACAATTAACCGCAAGGGAAAGAAATTCATCGCCAGGGTCCCTCGGGTGAGTAATGCCCGTGTCTACCTAGAGGCAAGCTCCTTAGTCCATTCCGAATATGGGCACGAAAAAAAATCAATGCACTCTTTAGCAAAATGGTAATCACTCCAGAACTTTAGTATGAATTAAATTTACAGTACCCGTAACCGTACAAACGATCTAGAACGTTCTGTTAATGTGCGAAAAATACACGTTTCGTCAAAACAATCTAGAATCTTTTGTAGAAGATTAAAAGCTTTGATATTTATTGGACTAAAAGAATACCTTTAAAAAAAGACTTAGTTGCTCCTTATCATTTATAACCAAATATGTATGAATCAAGGAGTCCATAGTCTTCGTTTGTTATGAGGAAGAACATTCGAATTGGAGACGGCGAGAATAAAAAATTCAATGCATCGTGAAAATATGATTCAAACTGGTTTAAATTTAGATTTATTCAAAAATCTGGCAATGAATTGGATCCACAGTCACTTTACTTTGTGTTCCTTGGATTTATCCAATTGCGCCAAGCAAAAGTTACAAAATAATAGTGATCCAATTACCGGATTTATCCGAGAAAAGAGAAATATTTTCTCAATGAGTGAGTGAATGTGAAGGTTATTGGCGCAAGAGCCAGATGTGGCTATACTGCACCAAACAAGTTTCAACTGTGAAGAAATTGAATTTTTATTCAAAAATTGGTTGACAAGGAGGGTTGAAAATAGAGAAGGGTCGCTAGGTTAACCTGGGGGTTGCGTAACCCGTGTTTACCAAAGTAAGTAAACCCCATGGGAAAGAAAAAGATCACTAGGATTCCTCGGGGTCATGATGTCCGTACTTACCTGAAGAAGGCAAGTCCCTGAGGTCCCCCTGATATAATCCCCAGAGGCAGGGTACCCGGCTATACCCCCAGACGCTGGGTACCCATTTGAGTCGCCTCTTGTGACATGCATGAGCTACAGTGAGACTATTCTGTCATATTTTCCAAGAAAGTGTGATTACTCACAGGCAAGCATTTATTTAAATGAAATTGTTTTAAGAATTACTTACGAAAGTGAGTGTTGACGTGTGTGGGCGACTTTTTATATACAGGATGTTTCAAAGCCCATGGGAAAATACATAATTCCTATGCATTGTATTCGTTAAAACCCGCAACTGAACGAAAACCGCTAGGTTCGCTAAACGAATCCATGACCGGCTAGGCTATCGCGGCCACTTCCCACTATAGAAATGATGAACCTCGCCAGAAGTCGCTTCTCCTGCCGGCCTCAATCCTGGATAAAGAGGGAGAGGAGAATTTGGTTTCTTACTCGCCGATCACCTCCATCTATAGTGGCATGGCGTAATCCGATCTCAAACATTGACAAATCAGTCCGGCTAGTCTGAATGTATTCCAGTTCCTGGTGCACCAAAATACACTTCATGTGTACATTGTGCATCCTAAGGCTATTGAGGCCACTAGCAATAAATATTACTGAAGGCCTTCCTAAACCAAACTTGAAGTGCCTTATGTGCGGAACGAGGAGTTTTATCTTCGAATTGTGTGTGTAGAAATGACGATGAAACCTCGAGCATCATGCCTTCCATTACATTGTCGTCCAGTAGTTCACTGTAGGTTGAAAATTGCTTGTTTAGATGTTTTCTATCTCCCCTAAAATTTTTGCCCATGGGTTTCGAAGTACCTCATAGGTAGAGAAACCTATATTTATCGTAAGTATCGCCAAATCTGGCGTCCCCTCGATTCATCACTTCTATCAAAATTGAAAAGTACTGTTTCATACGAATGAAATGGAAGCTCTCCTATAATTTTATGAATGTATTCTTTTTCAAAGAAGTTATTAGAGTGTTCAACAGGACTTAAAATTGCACGTGTTATATTTTCTTCCATTAGTCATTTTTTGATTAGTTGAAATATTTATAGCTATCTAGCAATTATTTTAGTTTCAAAAATCGATTGATGATATGTTTAAGCGTTCCTTTGGTCGCCAACTGAGAAAACCGCCAGTGGTGAATAATATTATACCCGTTTCTTACTTAACCTTGTATATTTCAAATTGAGGACGCATAGAAAAAAAAATGAAACTGAGGTAACATTTAACACATCGTAATTTTAAAATCATACCTTGCCTTATAATTGCCTTATAAATACGCTCTTTCTTACTTTAACAGAAAAAATGTAGTTTAGTATTGCAATGTAGGATACAGTATAGGACATTTTACACAGTTAGATATACAGTGGGTAAGAAAGTATCGACAATTACCTATAATTGATCATATTTGGCTAACAAAGGAAATGCTTGACAATTTTAGCTGGACATAACACAAAAGGTAATTAAAACAAATCTAATAAGAATTTCATTTTAATATGCATTTTATTCTAAATACGCAACAAAAACGTAAATTTGTATGTCAGAAAAGTATTAGCAAGAACATACAGAAAAATGCGAGAACAAAATCAGTATACATTAAATAATTTTTGAATGCATTTATTACAACTTGTAATTTATTTCTCATAGAGAAAATCAAAGTCTTGGTGTAACTATTAGGAATTTTGTGTCATTCTTTGCAGGAGTATATGCTTAAACTCATTTTTATATGAAACTTTATGTTTCCTTACTTCTGGGTCCAATCTGGACCATAAGTTTTCAATTGGATTTATGTCAGGCAATTGAGGCGGTGTCTTTAACTGACGATGAGAGTTATAGAGTAACCACTATCCGGTAAGGTTCGCTATATGCTTAGAGTCATTGTCTTGTTGAAACACGAATGATGTTTCCAAGCCATTTTTGGGGCACTGAATTTCAAGTAATGGCACAATATATCAATGTACGTGCTGTCATAATACCACTGATGAAGCACAGGTTACCTTCTCAGTTTGCTGTCATACAGTCCCAAACTACGACGCTCCCTCCACGATGTTTCACAGTCGGTATTAGACGTTGTTTTTCCAGTTCAGTCTTTGATTTCTCCACACATATTGTTGTCCATTGCGCCCGAACATGTTAAACTTCGATTCGTCGGAGAAAATAACTGTGTTCCAAAACTTGTCAGGTTAAATGAAAATGAGATTTTTCAAAATCTAATCTCTTTCTCCTGTTTCTTTCTCCTTATTATTAATCTTAAACGAAAAGTGTCTTCCTAGCTGCCCTTTCCACATATTAACTTCCAACATGTGAAACATTCCGTATAGTCTGTACAATAAAAGTTTTATGCGAAGTATTAGCAACACCTTTGGCTAACTAAAATGCATCTTATTTTAGGGATTTTCTTAACATTTTATAATGACACATTTCCCCCCTTGTAGTAAATATTAGAGGCTGTCCACTTTTAATCTTATTTTCCGTCGATCCTGTCTCGTTGAACCTTTTTATAACACTTAACAGTAAACACACGTTCAGTTGTATTCCTAGAGCACGATAAGCTAAACCCTTATTGGTCTGCTGACTTATGTTTTTAACAATAACATTCAACTCCTTCGACTTCGAAGCCATTTCATCATAGTATTAGCAAAATAACATTTCAAAAGTTTTGAAGCAGTGTTGCAGGCTTTATACTATCAGGGTTTCTTATCAGTAAACACGTGACCTCAACATAACAATTTGCATAACAGAGCTTTGCCAATACTTTGACATATAAAATTACGTTTTTGTTAAATATTTCGTGTAAAATATATATTAAAATGAAAGTTTCATCAGATTTGTGTTTTTATTACCTCCTGTATTCGTTATGTTCAGCTAAAATTGTTAAGAATTTACTTTGTTAGCCAATATGATCAATTATAGGCAATTACCAATACTTTTTTTAACCGACTGTAAATTTATTAAAAAAAGGAGTGAGCGAGTGAATGTAAAGTTTATTGGCGCAAGAGCAAGATATGGCTATGCTGTGCCAAATAAGATTAAACTGTGGTCTAGACGTGAAGTTGAAAAAAAAAAGGTAAAAATGGTTGACAAGAAGGAGGGTCGAAAATAGAGAAGGATCGCTAGGGTATCCGGGGAGTGCGTCACCCGTGTTTACTAAAGACAGTAAACCCCATGGGAAAGAAAAAGATCACTATGGTGCCTCAGGGTCATGTGCCCGTACTTACCAAGGATATTAAAAAAAAGGAATGGTTGACTGTATAGTACTTATGGCACCGAGTTCTGATGAGACATACAGTGCCAAGTAAAATATACTATCGCTTTATCAATTAAAACGCAAGAGTCAAACTCTGGACAGATAATCAAACAGGAATGTGTAAAACAAGAATATGCCGTTCGCTATAGGATAGATAAGTCAAAGTTGGAGTGGTTTTTTTCCAACCAGAAAAAAAAAAGTATTTCGAATTCGTGTTCTAGTCTTTAACATTAGCTACAAAGCCTTACGATTTAATTATCTGTGAAATCCGAAAGGTTGGCGATTGATTATTAATATCGCACTTAAAAATAGCAGGAGGGCTATTGGGGACGGACCTCGTAATTTTGAACCTCGGTCAAGTAATGAGGACGACACCTGAGCTGGGACCTACCTTCTTTTAGAATTTTTCTTTTTTCACAAAGTATTTCTTAAAACTTGGGTACTACATAGAGAAAAAGTTTTTTTTTTTTGAATCACTATATGCACAAGTAATCTTTATAAAAGCATAAAAACCATACGATATAATTTTCTTTAAAATGAAATCTAAATGCAAATATATCTCACAACTCATGTTCATATTCAACTAAGAGGAAAAAAACCTTTAACATAGATTATCTTTATAGTTCTATAGAATGATTAAAATGTCATTATTAGGCAAACACAAAACCAAGCATTACTAATAATTTGAGATGTATATCACAATAATTCGAGATAAAAACCAACGTTTTTATATGGTGGCAAAGTTTATTAAAATTTTTTTTGCTAAATGTGGCTTCCCTGGTCCGCTTCGAGGACTTAACGTTCAGCAAAAAAAAAAAAAAAAAAAAAAAAAATCGCCGTTTGGCAATTTTTGAAATAGCCCCAAGTGGTTGAGCTAAACTGCACTATTAAAAAAAGTTATTGGAATATTAGTTAAAACTTGTCGCAAATGTCTAAATATTGCATTTTTAGGCGAGTAAGAACAATTACCAAAGTTTCAGAGCTCTAGCTTGATGGGAAGTTGGTTAAATTAACGATCGAAAATTTGATGACACACTGATACACACCAAGTGAAATACATAAAAACGTTGTAAAAACGAGAAATCTTAGATATGACTTTCCAGAAATATCTCGTACGTCCTTGTGCCCTTAAAATTATTTTATAAATACAGTAAACCACGTTAAGTCTAATGAATTGGGTCCGGAGCCAGCCTGTTCATCGAAAATTTGGGTTAACCGATAAGAGGGAAAAATTAAAACGAAACACAGAAAATCATAGTTATATTGAACGAATCGGACATATAGCTTTTATAGAACATAACTATCACTACTTCGTGAGCAATACAGGTGCTCTTAAAGTTATTTTATTGCATTTTTTATTTAGACAATATAACAACGTATATCATTTGTCTCTGATGATAAGAGAAGATTTCGTGCAGAATATTTGTAAATCCTCTTTAACATTCATTGATAATTTCAGAGAAGAAGGTTTTATTTTCTTATAAATAAGAACTTAATAAATTCAGAAAGATAATTACATGATTAAAAATAAATTAATTAAATTTTGTCAATGACGCCTCCATGCTGGTAGTTTCAGTTTCTGAAATCTTTATTACAATTATTACAAAAAAAAATTGTTACAGACAAAAATAGTCTTTTAAATGATCGAAAACAGATATTAGAATAAAAATTATTGGTATAAGAAACTTGTATGCGATAAAGGACTAGTTACTTTCGAATAATATATTAGTTCATTTAAATTTCAAAATGTTAAAAATACGGAGAAGTCATAGAACACGCATGTCATTTTGTGAAGAAACAAAGATAAAACTTGCCTTTGTTATCTAAAATTTGCCCTTTTTTGATCCCACTACTTTTTTTAAAAAAGTTCTTCAAAAGATAGTCATCAGCTTTCTTAGCAGCGTTCGGAACATCAAGGAGTACCTTTTATGTTTTACTGTGATTGAGATTCGATTTCTAGATGAAAATAATCGATATTTTTCGTTATACAATTCAATAATCGATTGATTTTGGAGCGTTCTATTAATAATACCTGTATTTACTCTTTGGGTTATTGTATAATAAGATCTCGAACTTTATAACAGTTGAATCATGGATTCTATTTTTGATTCCCCCAAATATTATTATTAGGAATAATAGAGGCTTTAGTTTGATCTTAACAACTTACTAGAGAAGCATGAAGAATATTAGCAATGGTATTTCTGAATCATGGCCCAACGACGAGGTTGACACTCGAACAGGTGTTTCACTCTCCTAATTTATAAACAACAAAAGGAATATATCTTGTTCCCTTCGACATTCAGATTGGTATAAGTGACGGTATATATATATATATATTCAGTTCATTATAAGATCATCAAACAATTTTTCAATTTAAAGATTTAATGAGATAAAAATGATCCCTTTTTGGAGAACCCATCTATGTTTGTATCTATGTATGGATCACTATCGCCCTGGGACCTCTATTCATACAAACCTCTTGGTGCCCACAATGTTCAAGTTGAATCATAATTTAATATTTTAATTCCAATAAAAACTTCCGTTAGGTCTGCTGTGTGTTTAATGGAATTGGGCCTCACAGAGTGTTAGAGTGACACTTAGAATTATGACGTAAGACCTGGCTAAACTGCACCAAGCATTTGTTTACACTGTTGCTGTGGCTCTCTTCGCCTTAAAAGTAAAAAGGCCTTCATAACTAGCCCGAGCAAGACGTCATTTTTAGTCTGTTGATAAAGGCGCAACAAAAAGTGACAGATCAACTTTTCATCGGACTCAGTGGTCCAGGATTCGAAACGCCACCGGCACACCAAGTTCAAACAACTGTCTCCCTCATCACGGGGGAACGTGGAACACATCTATCAGTTCAACTGTGATCTAGAAAGAAAAAAAGGGTAAAAAATGGTTGCTAAGAAAGTCAAAAATAGTGAATGATTGCTAGATTGTTCCGAGGTTCACGGAATGCGATATTAATATTAAAAAAGTGATTGTGTATTATTATTATTAACGTCGCGACTTTTTATTATAAATCACACTGAGAAGCAACACAAGGTCTATTGGTGACGGACCTCGTAATTTTGAGTCTCGGTCAAGCAACGAGGATGACACCTGAGCTCCGACGCTTCCCCATCTAAACTTCTACGTCACACCAACGAGAGTACTTAGAATCTTAACAGCTTTAGCGGGTATCAGCCCCTTCTGCACGGTGAGTCTTTAGAGAAAATCATTAGGAGAGAAACTTTAGATGGGATCCCCTCTTCGGCACCTGGAAATGGGTCTAGATTAAGAACCGAACTTTTCATACTTGTTATGAATACCACCGACAAAAACCAAACTACTGTCCTTCCTTTCCAATCCTAACTTGTATTCTTCTGCTTTTGAAATGTACTAATAATTATACAACAACGTGTACTTTATGATTATCCTTTATAATAAACGTGACAGGCAATTATATATTTTTAAAATTGATGGAGCATTGATTAAATAGATCTCATATTTTCTAAACGAGACTTAATTTTCTGGAACTATTTGAGTATTATAGCAAACACTACCAACTTCAGTATTTTGAACCATGACCACACGAAGATAAAGATGTCTATACTTCGTGTATATGACTATTTAATTTTTCACAAATGATACGTGAGGGTTTTAAGATGCTGTTACTGAATGAATTGATTGATTGGATTATGAGGGATGCTTAGCCACAAAGCTACTTTTCCAGAAGCAGCCGCGGTTGCAGAGTGATCATGGTCGCGAGTTCATAACCGGTGTTGTTTCCATCGAACCGTGCTGCCCGTAGTGTGCCTCCAAAGACCCGTAGTGTAGCAAGGCTGATGCACTTTACACTTGTCGTGGTTCCAAATTTTCCTAATGGAGTGATGAGGAAGACTGGAGAAGGTGGTGCCAGCTCAGGTGTCGCCCTCGTCATTTGAATGAGGTTCAAAAATGCGAGGTCTGTCACCAATATCCCTGGTGTTTCTTTTAAGAGTGACGTTGATAAAATATCATCATCACTCCCATAGTCGTTGCCGCTTCGTTTTTTGAACTTTTTATCGGGTGTTTATATCCGCACAATATAAGGATTTACTAACCACAGTCAATATTCCTATTAATTTAGAGCCACTGTCAGATGAAGAAATGTCCAACCTCATTTTCCATAACCACGCCTCATCAACGTGATGGCGTATTTCCGGAATTTATCTAGTTTTGAGCGAACATTGCTCTGGAGAGAATCTCATTGATTGTTTATTGACTCCTATCTAGAAGCAACATGAAGGGTCTCGTAATTTTGAGTCTCGGTCAAGTGACGAGGATGACACCTGAGCTGGCACTTCCTGCTCCAATCTTCTCTACCACACCAATGACTAGACTAGGGGTTCTTAAGCTTATGTAATCCGAGGAAAACCCGATGAATAGTATTTTTTTTGTGGACCCCATCCCAACCCTAGACACTCAGCATACAGGAGTAACATATATGGCACAGGGGATAAGCGCACGGTATTGTCACCTGGTCAGAGATCGAAACCTGGACACTAAAAAAAAAACCACGTTTTTTTTTATTAAGTTTATTAATTATATAAAATATAAAAATATGAAAAAAGTCAACTTTTATCAAAAATACAAGCAATTATATAAATAGTAATTATAAATTGTAAGCAATATGTAAAAAAGCACATAAAAGTCTCAAAAAACTATATAAAAATCCTGGAACATAAACTGATAACAGGCTCATGTTTTATTTATTGTCTTAAAAATATTTTTTTTTTTTTGCTCCGCGCTTCTTGCCTTTTTACACACACATCGTCTACTTAAATGGTATTCAACCTTTTACATTTTTTAAAAGCCTTTGAACTTACCGTTTTCTTGAAGGAACCTCTAGAACAGGTGTCGGCAAAGTGGTATATATCGATTCCTGGGGGGTAGATATAATATAATTAGGAGTCGATCCGATCAAGGGGGCGATGGATGAATACAACTGTTATTCAATCGCATATTTACTGACAGAAATACTGTAAAAAATTTTAGTTTGGAATGCCATTTGTAATTACAACATAGTAATACTGATACTTTTATAACAGATTATACCTTATTTAATTTCTCATGCTAGCATATTTTTTTAAAATTATTATTAATCTTTTTTTACTGTTTAAAGTTTGCGCGTTTCCCGATGTGTTGCTCATTCTCAGACTTGTGAGAAATTAATTATTTGTTCTCCATTTTCTATCAAGATGGTCCAAGCTGTCTACATCGTTTCATCGTTTCGTCACCCACCCCTTTTACACAACGGTTTCGACTCTAGAGAGTGGTCACTTCTAACTATGCATGCGTTGTTCTTTATCAGCACAGCACTTTAAACCTGTGTTTCTATTTTCGTAGAAATAGATTCTATTTGATCGCATAATTGTTTTATCAGGACTCTTCTCTAATACCGAAACGGCAGCGTCGACTTCTACACAAAAATGCGGACAATATTGAGAGGAATATTTGCTGAAGTGTCGTCCTCGTCACTTGACCGAGATTCAAAATTACGAGGTTCGTCGCCAATAGTCCTTGTTGCTCCTAGTGTGACGTTAATTAACCAACCAACCAAACAAACAAATGGAATATTTAAAATTTGGTTTGATACCTTCACCAATGAACAAAAGTAAATCGTTGTGCGCTATTTGTGAAAAAACTTTAACAATGGTGCCAGCCAAATTAAAAGATCACCTTGAGAGGATGCATTCGGATATGAAGAATAAAAATTTGGATTATTTTTAAAAAAAACTTAGAGAAGCATATGCAATACGACTAACCTTAAAACAATTTATTAAATCATAAACTGAAGTTGATAAGGAAGGCAGGTCAATATGTTCATCAATATTTTTCTCAATATTGGGAAAAAAGAGAAAGCCTTATTCAACCGCAGTAGATATAATTACACCAGCTATTAAAGGTGTTATTGAAACTAAATAAGATTCTGCCACTGTTTTAAGAAGCCTACCACTGGGTTCCAATTCAGTAAAAAGGCGTTTCGATCAAATGAGCGAAGATGTGGAAAATATTGTAGATTCGAAACTAAGATATTGCAAGTTTCATATCCAACTTGATGAAGGTGCTGAATCTTACGACTGTTTTAATATTACTTTATCATGAATTTCTCTGACTGGAAAGAATCTATAAACAATTTTTTTTTACATTTACATAAAATATTCAATATATATATATATATATATATATATATATATATATATATATATATATATATATTAAAATTCATCATTATCATTGTTTCCTAGTTTTTAAATATTATTTAATTTTTTTAATTAAATAAAAAAAAAACGTTTTCACCCCCGAGATGCCAAATACAAAAAATTTACGAATAAAATGTAACAAAATTGAATTCCCTTGTGCAAATATATAATTTAACATGATAAATTTTTTGAATTAACTGAATAAATTGATATCGAACTTATTTTGCAAACGTGTATTAATTTAATTCATATATATATATATATATATATATATATATAGTTATTTTCGGGAGCACTAGAACAGAAATAATGTGTTCCTAGAAATTTTTTTCCATTACATTTACATAGTATTATGCGATTACTGATGGAATATTATAAATAACTATTATTCGTTCGTTATTATTTAAAATGTTGAGAACTAATTACCTATATTTTTATTTAACATATTTTAACATAAAAAATAAGATTTTAATATGGAATAATATATTTAAGAAGAAATATTGTTTAATATTATTTTTCACAGCACATTTCCAATTTGTTCGTAATACAATACTTATGACTATGTATGCCAGGCCGAATACCGTCGTAGAGAGCCACTATTCATTATCTAACCAAGCCAAGAGAAACTATGTTTAGAGTTGACTTTTTTATATGAATTTGACCTTTAGATGATAAAATTTATATGACAACGTCGATTGATGATTAATCAAGGTGTTTATATTTTTAAAAAAATCATAAAAAACATAAAAAGTCAACAATAAACATATATTAATTTAAACTAGAAACAATCAAGTAAAACATAAAAAGGACGGTAAAAAGGAATTTACATTAAACAGCAAAGAAGGAACCGAAACTACAAAATGATAGTCTTACAGCTGCGATTTTGTGAACGAGAAAGAGTGTTTTAAGTGAATAATAGAAAAGTGCTCTTTAAGGGTTTGAGAATTCAATTTTAATGAGAAAACACTTGTGAAAAACTTAATTGAGATAGAATGTACGAGACTTCATTGAAAATTAAAGCATCCATTGTCATGGTATTTTTTTGTTTGTCACATGGAACACAGTAATTCAAAAATAAAATTAGAAGTAAGTTTTAAAAATCATATTGTGTATTTGTATTAAAAAGGTCAATTTTAAAGTCTAAATGTAATATGTGAGCCGTGAAAGAATACTGTATTCTCCTCAATATTTTAAATAATTTATACGGCTTAAAAATAGCATTTAGTTTCACAAAATGTTATCAATTCAACCCTTATTATGTTCAGTGAATGTAAAAAAAATGTTCTGTTTCAAAAGAATTTATTCTTATCAAATAAATTACCACGATAATTTATTCAAGTACACTAATAAGCTCCATTTTTTTAAAAATTTACTAGCAATTTGTATAGTTTTTTATTCATATGCAGGTTATGGTATATAGTTCCTCCAAATTTAGTTTTTTTGTTGCATCATAACAATTAATATCTAAACAATCACAAAGGGAAATACAGAGCATGTACGATTTAAAGTTATTCTAAATGTGCAACAATAGAATTTTATCGCATAAAAACGTAATTTCAGTCATTGTTATCGACCAAATATTGTTAAAAGCTGAACATTGTTTGCAAGACAATAACAGTGTAAATTCAGTACACAATTGATATTCACGAACTCTGCATCGGAAATATCTGCTCTTATTTTTATTCATCAAAATCACCTAGTTTTCCAAAAAATATCAGCTTTTTTCTCGCTTGAATATTTTATATTCATTTTTAAAAATTCTGCAGTCATAAATTATAAGACCTTTTATTAAAACAGTAGCAAAAAGGTATGGCTGTTTGGTCTTTATATTGCCATAAGATATCTGTTTGCAACGTATTGAGAGAACCTCTTCTTTTTTCAATTTTACCAAACTGAGACAATATTTTTTCATGTACGAAATCTTGTATTGGAACACAGAATTAAAGATTCCATGCGGATACAATAATCAGCTAACCAACATCAAATTCAGTCAATGGAAGTTGGAAATGGAATTTGGAAATTCTGTTCAAATTTTGAATAGAAGTAAGAAATACCTTTCAGTACTTAAAGTCTTGTGCAACCTACTCAAATGAACGAAATTCCGTAAGCAAATCCAGAGGGAAACAAAAGAGAACGGGAAAACCCAACAGAATCTTCTGCACAGGAAACCCGATATGCTAACCAACACCAAATTCAGCAATAGAGAAGAACAAAGTACTTGCAAATTCCCCAGATTTGCAATAGAAGAAACGATTTAATCAGATGCTGACTGTCTTCAATAATCTACTTAAATTATCAAAATCCAGTAAAAATTTCCAGAGATGAAAACTGCTGTTTTATTAACAAGAAAATAAAACAGACTTTGCTGCACTAGAAGATAGCTCATTCATTTAATTCTTGATTCAGCAATAAAAGAGCAGAATAGAAGAAGAATTCTTAACTTTTCCAAAATGAAAATGTTTGCGTCAAGCTATGAATGTCTTGGAAAATCTACTGAAATAATCGAAATCCGGAAAATAATTCCATAAAGAGACATTCTTACCGTTCTACTAACGGAAAAATTGAACAGATTCTACTTCACAAGGAGATTACTCAATCAACGGAAACCAAGATCAACAAAAGCAGGCTGTAATCCAAGAATAGTTTTCGTCTTTGTAATAGAAGAAACGATTACACACAGTTCTTACTGTCTTAAAGAAGCGGAAAACACTTTCACACAAAATCTTGAAAATAATTCCTAAAACTGAATTCTGACTGATTTACTAACAGGAAAATGAAATACGTTTTGTTATATAAGAAGACTTCTTTTGTAACGAATAATTCAGTGACAGAACAGAACACAAAAATTTCTCTTCTTTATAACAGCAGATGTAATTACCTTCAATTCTTATATAATATTTGGCATTTAATTTGAATCAACGAAGTCTATCAAAGGGAGAGAAATGAATATATTTTAAGGGGAGAAATATCAAAACAGATTCAACCGCACATAAAGCAGGCTTGTATCAACCACCACCGAATGAAACAACAGAAGAACGAAATCGAAGAAGAATTTGCTATCTTATTCGCTAAGAACTGATAATTAGAACAGATGTAAACACTACGCAGGGCAATTTAAAAGAAACGAATGCATAGATAAAAACGAGGTCAAGATGCGGTATACGCCAATGTACAAAGTTCTTTTTCTTTTTTCTTTTCTTTTCTTTTTTTTTTTTTTTGTTTGTTAATTTTATGTAAAAGGAGGCATTTAATGTGGCAATGGACGTGCATAAAATTTTAAAAGAAAAATTCTTAATCGTAAAACGCAAGATCCAAAGTGGTACTAATTTGCGGGTATACTGCAACAACTCCAAAAGCAACTCCTAGAACTCGCCAAAGTCATGAAGATTTTTACAGTTTTTCTACATTAATAAGTTTGGAAGAATTCGATCTATCAAAAAAAATGAGAAGCAAGCTCCGAATATGTCTTCGTTTCAAGAGCAAAGACACAAAAAGCGCCACAAATATAAGAGATACATTCAATATTCGAACAGAAAAGGTAAACAAAAGTTCAATGTTAAAAAAATGACCTATTTAACCATTTAATAGTTTTATCTCGAGCCTCTTACATACTGCCAATTCCGAGCATTACTCGGGAACATGTCCCTTCGAATTGTTTGATTTTGCTATCACGAACTAAGCAAATCTTCGTTTATTGAAGTAAATGAGGATAGCCCTGAGTTCGATCCTCCAAGATTTCCGTTCACGAATACACCTGGATAAATCTCCAGATAGGACAATGCACATTTGTGATAATAACCTTCTAAATGTAATTAATTTTTTTTTTTTTTTTTTTTTTGTAATTTTAGATTAGCTGTGCGTAAAAATTAATCTATTAAATGGTTAATGTTTTCTGTTCTTATGTTTGAGGAGTTGGAAATGTATATAATTTTATTACACATAGTTTCACAAGTATTTCTTGTATTTAAATTGTGTTTACCTACATTTTTAATTTGAATTTCTTTTTCAAATGTACGAATAAGATTTTTCTTTAAAAAAAATGAAAGTTATAATTGAATTTTTTAAGAGTGCTTTATAAAATATTTAAATAATTTATATTAAATTGTCTTAAAAGACAAATTCTATTTTATATATTTTAAGGTTTTTTTTTTTTCTTCTTATAACTGTTATTTTTGCTTTAATGTCTTTGTAGATTTGTACACACACAAAAAATTTGTATTTTTCAAACATGTTAAGTTTCACGAAATTTGATATTTGCTTTTTTTCACCGTACAAACCTATTCAACCAACTTTTTTTATACGATTCGGAATCAAATTGGAAATTTGATCCATATTAGTATTTTTTTTTTTTGAAACACATTTTAAATAAAAATGTTCCGCCAAATGTTATATGTTCTACATGTTTGAGTTGATGGAAATGCGTTTGAGTGAATATATTATGTATATTTCTTGCCCCAATTGTGTATTGTTTATGTATGAATGTGGGTGGGTGGGCGGGTGAGTGTGAATGAGTATATGTGTGTTTTTTTAATGTGTGAATGTGTGTGTGAGTGAATGTGTCTTTTTTTCTAAATTTTTTTTCCCTTGTACGCATATCTTTGCGTACTTTTTATTTTTATCTATGAATGGGGGTGGGCTAGTGGGTATATTTGTTGTTGTTGTTGTTTGTTTCTTTCTTTTTTACTTTTTTACTCATTTTTCCTTTCTACCTTTCTTTACCTCTTTATTTACTCATTCTTCTTCCTTTCTTTTTTTTTTTTTCTCTTTATTTATTTTCCCTTTCTTGTGTCCCTCTTTCTTTAGTCTTTTTTTTATTATTATTATTTTCCTTTTCGTGTGCCTCTCTTTCTTTAGTCTTTTTTTTTTATTTTCCTTCCTTGTGTCTTTCATTTTATTCTTTATTTTTCAGCTTTATTATATTTTAGTCTTGTACGCATAAAACTGCGTATATTTTTTTGTTTTTAATGTCATGTAATCTATTAGTTGGGCCGAATAGAGTTTTGTTGTTGTGTTCCATGTTAGTTTTCCTTTCTTGATGTCCCATCTTTCTTTGAGTCTTTTTTTTTAATTATTATCCTTTACTTTGGCCATCTCTTTCTTTAGATCTTTTTTATTTTCCTTCACTTGATGTCTTTCATTTTATTCTTTTTTTTTCAGCTTTATATGTTGTAGATCTTGTACGCATAGTGTCGTATATTTTTTTGTTTTATGTATATAATAAGGATTGGGAACGTGGACAGGGTTTTTGGTATGTGTGTCCAGTTATTTTCCTTTCTTGTGTCCCTCTCTTTCAACTTCTTTTTTATTTTTCCTTTCTTGTGTCCCTCTTTCTTTACGCTTTCTTTTTATTTTCCCTTTTCTTGTAATCTTTCTTTCTTTAAATCTTTTTTTTATTTTCCTTTTCTTGTACTTTCTTTCTTTGGATCTTTTTTATTATATTTTCCCTTTCTTGGTATATTTTCTTTTCTTTAAATTTTTTTGTCATTTCTTGCTCTTCCTTGTGTCTTTTCTTTTGATGTATTTTTCATTTGATTTGTTTTAGCTTCATTGCATTTATCTTTTTAATATGAGTGAAGTGGGTTTTTTGATGGTAGCGGTTGTCCTTCTCGTAACCTCTCGATCTTTTTTTATTATTTTTCCTTTCTTGTATATTTTCTTTGTCTTTGATCTTTTTTTCCCTTCCTTGTAGTCTTCGTTTTATTCTTTTATTTTTCAAGCTTTATTTATGTTTTTTAGTCTTGTACATAACATGTTTTTGTTTTATTATTATATTGTGATTGGTAGTTCGAGTTTTTTTGTATGTTGTGTCCCAAGTTGTTTTCCCTTTCAATTGTCTCTTTCTTCAGTCTTTTTTTATTATTCATTATTTTCCCCTTTTCTTGTGCTTTTTTGACTTTTATTTTCCTTCTTGTCTGATCTTTCTTTTCTTTAAATCTTTTTTATTTTCCTTTCTTGATGATCTTCTTTCTTTGTCTTGTTTATTGATATTTTTCCGCTCTTGTGCCTCCTCTTTCTTTAGAGATCTTTTTTTTATTTTCCTTTCACTTGTGCCTCTCTTTCTTTAGTCTTTTTTTTTATTTTCCCTTTTTTGTGTATTTCTTTCTTTAATCTTTTTTTTTTTTCCCTTTCTTGTGTCTTTCTTTCTTTAGTCTTTTTTTTAATTATTATTTTCCCTTTCTTGTGCCTATTTCTTTCTTTAGTCTTTTTTTTATTTTCCCTTCCTTGTGTCTTTCATTTTATTCTTTATTTTTCAACTTTATTATATTTTAGTCTTGTACACTGTAAAACTGCGTACTTTGTTTTTTAATGTATATAATAGTAGTTGGTAGGGCGGGTTTTGGCCATGTGTGTCCATAGTTATTTTCCTTTCTTGTGTCCCTCTTTCTTTAGTCTTTTTTTTATTTTCCTTTCTTGTGTCCCTCTTTCTTTAGCTTTCTTTTATTTTCCCTTTCTTGTGTCTTTCTTTTCTTTTGAATCTTTTTTTTGATGATATTTTC
>BMAW01007388.1:0-10353 GCA_019974015.1 Nephila pilipes | reverse complement strand
TTTAATCTTACATCATTATTACGCACAAATTTGTACTTAGTCAAAGAATTTTAAACACCTCGAAAGCAATCACTTCAAAAGTCCCATTTCTTAATAATTTTTTTATGAATCGTTTGTCCTTCTACAGAGAACTCTATCTTTCTCTCATAAATTATTTAAATCAGTTTTAAATAAATACGTCGTAGAAAAATAGAATTAAAATCTAAAAACTGGAATAAATCTATTTAAAACATAATTTAAACGAATAGAAATTTACAACTAAAAGCAGTTTTATCAACAAAAAGAATTGAAAAATCCTACCTGAATGTTAATAAGCGTCTAAAAATAGGAGAAGAGCTTTGTGAAGACCTAAATGCATCATCTTAAACAACGTTATAACGTAGGAATCCAGACAAATCTCAAAATAACCAAATATCTTTTTTTTTTTATATCTAAACGAGTCACTTCCTTTTCAATCCATCAGTTTCGTAGTAAGCTGTCATCTAAAACGAAGTAACATCATAGTTGAAGACTTCTTACAAATGCTTACTAATTATTTTAAATTATATGATTAAAGGCGTTCAACTTAATTCTTCTTTTTCGATTACATGTTCTTTAAAAATGTTATAAAAAAAGAATATTTTTT
The DNA here is from genome assembly GCA_019974015.1 of Nephila pilipes. Classification (NCBI taxonomy): domain Eukaryota; kingdom Metazoa; phylum Arthropoda; class Arachnida; order Araneae; family Nephilidae; genus Nephila; species Nephila pilipes. The sequence goes on along the minus strand of BMAW01007388.1, from coordinate 9,728 downwards.
ATATTTATGCAGGCAAATATATTTATTATTTTTGTTAGTAATAACAAATTTTTATCAATTTAGGAACTAGAGTCTTCATACCGGAAAAATGATGTTGACATTAAAGACTGAATATTGTAAATTGTTGAGAGTTTAAATTCAAATTCGAATTAATTAAAGTGAAAAAAAAATTGTTCAGACATTTGACTAATCTGAATTAATCAATGCTTCGAAATATAGTTCCATGTGTATTGATATTTAATGCATTATTTAAACTTATACTCCATAAAATTGTTTCCTCTGTTAGTTTCACTATTTTTTGCTTGTTATTTATTAATAAAAGGAGTCGATAATTCAGAGAATGAGAAAAATAACAAGAGGTCAATTATAAATCCGTTATAAATGTTTAATTTTAGAAATATATTTTTGGAAAGAAGCAGTTGTGTTTAGATACATATTACCACACTATATCTTAAAATCACACAGAAAAAAAATCATTTCCTTGACAGGTGATTCCCCCCTCCCCACTTCTTGATTCGTGTTATTAAAGTCGCATTAGAAGCAAGACGAGGGTTGTTGGCGATGGACCTCGTAATTTTGAACCTCGGTCAAGCGACGAGGACGACACCTGAACTGGCGTCTCCATACCTTAACTTCGACACCAAACCAACTGAAAGACTTTGAGCCTCGACAACTTTTAACGTGCATCAGCCCCTGCTATACAGCGTGTGCTTTGTTGCATCAAGGTTTGAACTCACGACTCCACAAAAACCCCGACCGCAAGTCCGTGACCATGACCACAAGGCTACTAAAACATTCCCTTCTAAAACATTCCCAAAACATCTTGATTTAAATTTAAAAAAAAAAACAGGAAAAAAAATAAATTTAAAAAAAATTGTAACGTTCCGAAATTAAAACACGGCTGCTATCGTAACGCACCAAGAGAAGCAGATTTATCACACAAATTGAGTCGCCCATTATAGCGATATTAAATATAAATACAATATAATATATATAGACAATTTAATATATTGTCTACTATTGGAATGTCTTAAAAATATGTAAGTACTATCGAAACAGGGAATTATTTTTGTATCGTGACATAAGTCTTTAAGACGAAGCTTTTATTTCATAGAATTTTCATTTCAGGTAACATCATTCGTACTTAAGATCCAAAAATAACATCTCAAGATTTTTTTATTTTAAAATGGTTTTTTGATTTTGATATGCTTGTAATAAAGCAATCCTTAATATTAAACTTGAAGGTATTTTTAGTAAAATTCAAACCTTGACTGTGTGGAAGTAAAGAGTAACATTTAAAATCGTACCTATTAGAATAGGTTTTATGGACTTGTTTATAGACAAGATTAGAGAAAGATGAGGCAATGTAAAACTGGAAAATGTAATTTTGGTACTTTAAAAGAACATCAATGGACCTTTATGACTCATAATTTTATTGTTCCAGAAAATCCAAAAAAAATTAAACAACTTATGTTCTCATAAAAATAAAAATAAAACTATGAATACATTATGTACCGTCAAATCTTGACTATAATACGCACTTTTTTTCCGCATTTTGGTTCGTAAAAATGAGGGTGCATATTATACTCGTGTAAAAATTTTAAAAAAATTTCAAACATCGAACAGCGAACGTGCAGCAGCTGTAAGAGATTATTGTAACAAGCGTGCTGCACAGATGTTCTTTTACGCAAACGGGAACTTACAATACGTGTCGCACACCCGTATATGTCACATATTATGACGGCACCAATGGTTATGACGTGGACGCAACAACAATAGATTAGCTGTGTTCTAGTAAGAGTGACTAAGACCGATAATTTGACAGTATTATTTGTTTTGTGTTAAAATTTAAGTTTTTTCGATCGAATTCGACGTTTTCGTTTCTTTTTGTTAAAAATTTCAATTACGTTAAAAAATACTTGCGCAATTTTTAAATGAAGTATGAAAAGTTATGGATGTGTATTATATTCGAATTTTCATTTTTTCCAAAAATTTAGTTCCAAATCAAGCATGCGTATTATACACATGTGCGTATTATAGTCAAGATTTTACGGTATTTGTGTGTATTAATGTTCCCATATATTTACTTATGAGAAATATAGATTTAATCTGGTAACTAACGAATATAATAGAGATTTTTGTTTTTAAATTTTAAAGTAAAATATATAATTGTATCATGTATTTATGTAAAGAAAACAATGATTGAATGAAGAGAATCTGAATGACCAAACAATATGATTAAAAAAAGAATGAAAAAATGAATTTTTCTTTAATTTATAATGAAATAATTTTTTTTAAAAATTACTTTTCGTTAAAATAGTTTAAAAAAAATTGGGCCACTTGCTGCAATACAGAGCATTTAAAATTCGGATCCGGACTAGGAAAAACAGTCATGAAAAGTGGAGAAAACAGGTTCTATTGCTTGAATATTTCTTAACGGAAAATTTTAAGTAATATAAACCAACATTTTCTTTAGAATTTTAAAATTTAAGACTAACCCTTCGGTCAAGCAATCTTCCATTAAAATTACGAAAAACGCGAAATTTCTAGCTTATGTTGCGGTTGTTTTATAGTTAATGATAAACACTTCAGAAATATTGCGTAAGAAAATGACAAAATCAAATGGATAGCATTCCCGCCTGAAGGTCAGACATGAAATTTAAGTGGGTAATGACTTAAATCAGAGCAGAGTGGTATGAATGACAATGAGCTGTCACAGATTCTAAAGTAATGAACCACATGAAGAATGAAATACTATTTTCAGAGTAATGTAATTTGAGTTAAAATCAATGCTTATGTTCGAACTTTATTAAGTTATAGATAGAAGAACATATTGGCATTCTGAACAGAAAAGGGTTTTTCATTAAACTCTTGAACCTTCAGATGTGTTTATTAAGTTTCTTTATCAAGGTTCCTATCAAGTTTTATTCATGAGGTTTATATACAAGGGCATTCAACTTAAAAAAAGATATATTCATGCAAGGACTAAGTAAACAGGGATTCAAGGTTTAAATGCCAGTTCAGGCAGTTTCACATGCATGCTCTAACCTTTTCTAGAGCTAACAGGGGGGAGGGGTGTTTTTTTTTCAACAAATAAAATCAAATTAATCTTACTGCGACGTTTCGATATTGGGATGATTATAATGAAGCGTTGCTCAATGAAAAAAGATTTCAGTATCATTTTCTGATGCAATTCTAGAAGCACTTTCAACTAACAATTCTCATATATTTTTTCTCTATGCATTACATTCTTTCATATTTTGTTTCTAAAAAATCAAATTTATATTAAAAACAATTTTTTAACTAAATTTCATGATTGCTCAGGTACAAAATTCATTTCTCATATTTAATAAAAGGTTTTTGATTTTGCTTGAATTAATGATGCACATCTTGCAACAGAAGATTATAGTGAATGACTTCGTAATTCCAAATCAGGTTCGAATAATGTGGCAACGCTTGCGCTGGTATTTCATACACTCCTAACTTCTTCCCTATTCCACAATCTAGAATATTTTGTATTTTCGATAATAAATCTGAATAAGTTTAAAAGACAGAATTTCTAATTTTTTCTTACAACGTTTGTTAACGCTAATTTCATTACTTTACAATTATCAGTACTACATATAATGCAAAGTTTTCAAAGCATACTACACTCATTGTATTGAAACAGATATTGAAAGCATGTAAAAATATTGATTTTCTCTAATAAGGTATCTATCTGGATTAGTTGTAACAAGTTCTATAGCAAAAAATAGGGCAAATTATCCTAATAGTATTTTAAATATACGTTTAAAAACTGATTCGCATATGTATTTATGTATGTGTATGTATAAGTATATGTATGCATGCATGTATATATATATATATAGTTTTCATTTCAATTAATAATTTTCAATGCATGATCTAAAATGAAACACAAACACACAAACACAGTTCGGAACTCCCGATTTTCAAATGTTATAACAGCATTCCTGTTTTGATTTTGGGGCTGCGGTAACCTATTGGGTATGACAGCGAACTCGTGGAGGGTGGTTTCCATCGAGCCTTGGTGCAACGAAAGACCGGCCGTGTAGCCGGGGGATGATGCACGTAAATCTGTCGAGGTTCACAGTCCTCTCGTTGGCGTGGTGTGGAAGTTAGGAGAAGGGAATGCCAGCTCAGGTGTCGTCCTCGTCACTTGACCAAGGTTCAAAATTACGAGGTTCGTCGCCAATAGCCTTTGATTATAGTCAATAACCAATAGTGATTGCTGGCGTTCCCCCTATTCATCTGACCATAAAATTTCATTTTCTTAAGTATCAAATTTGGAAGCGGCATAATTTAAACTTTTTTCACCTGATTAATAATATCCCATTTGATTCAAATATCTCACTGAGAACTGTTCGTCCTGAAAAACGAATTCTTTTTCTTAACAAATTATCGGGACCCTCTGAGTGGGAGATTTACCCCGTCGGATCAAGGATCGGGTCCGAAACTGGGATCGTCATGTGTGTCTTCCACTGAGGTGTCCTAAACAGAGTCTATATGTTCAAACTGAATTCTTATAATTCAGTTTTTCAGGCCGAGCTTTCAGCAATCAGATTTGCCGTTTTGTTGGCCGTCTCTCATAACTTCAAAGTTTCTGTTTACTCCGACAGTTTATCGTCTATATTGCTACTGCAGAGTAATAGAAATAAATCGGCTTTTATCAATACCATTAAAGAAAAATTAACAATTTATTCTGATTTTTTACAACTTACACTGGGTTCGGTCTCACGTCGGAGATTATTGTAACGAAATTGCCGATTTCTTTGCAAAGCTCGCTATCACTTATGGTAAGAAAATGAATGTCCCTGCCCCTCGGTCTCATATAGTTATAACTTTAAAAAATAAACTTCTTTCTGACTGGGAGGTCTGGTAGTCAACTTGTAATACTGGTATTCGGGTTCAGTCATATATTCCTAGACCAAATTTGAGTTTTTATACAAATTCTAGTTTTATTACACGCTTCTTAACCGGTCATGGTCCCTTCATTTCTTATTTAAATCGTTTTAATTTAAAAAGTACAAATTTATGTCTCTGTGGCTCTGTTGGAGATGCTGACCACTACGTTTTCTCTTGCCCTTTTACCAGAGATTTTCATTTAAAATGTCCTGTTGTTGAAGCGAAATTTAATTGGCTGAGGTCCGTGTGTGAAAATCCTTACTTACATTCTAAGCTTAAATCATGTTACTTACGGCTCATAAAATTACCCAACAAATTTATTAATTGTTTCAAACTTTTATTATATTTCTCAAAATTTTTATCATCCCTTACCATGTAGCTATAATTGTATGTCTTGTATATATGTTCACACTTTTGCCTAACACTTCATTTTTGTTTACGAACATGTGGACGTTTTTGTATTGTGCTATTTAAACTGTTGTGTATCTTATTTCTGCAAGAAACTTTCAACTGTTTCTTGTGTTTCTGTCATGTATATTTTTTGTTGTGCAAATATCTTGTACATTTTATTTCAAAATTATGTAAATCTTAAATTATTTTGTCAAAAAATGCTGAGTGCGGGGGTGATTGTTTCCCGGGGGGCCCGGTTTTCAGCTCTAAACCCTTTGGGTGAGCTCGTTCTCCTTGGGTATTCTGCCAATAGCCCTGGTGTTCCTTCTTGTGCGACGTTAATAAAACCAACCAACCAGTAGTAATTTAACTGGAGAAATAGAGCACCATACTTACAAATGTAATCTAAAATAGAAGATACCGTCAGACAGTTTTTTACGACCTGCATTAGATCGGGAAGCAAGAAAGAAAACCTTTTTCGCAGAGCCGAGGATAAAAGCGCTCATATGTTTTTGGTGTGAGACGGTGAGGAAAATGTTCTCCATAGATTCCTACTACCTATATGATATTTCCGTTCGCAGGTCCGTAAATGAAACGCACGTTTTTCTCCTAGGATGAGGCGCACAAGATTTTCATTGTTCTTTTTAAGTTTCATGATTTTTAAAAAGTTATAAATCTGTATATTTTATTTTTAGTGAATTATTTTAATTTTGCTTAATCAAATTTTTGTTTCCTTTCTTTTTTCTTTTTTTTTTTATTTCTTCAGTTTAACTACTTTTTGAATGAGGAATTTTCCTTATATTTGGGTTGTTGTTTTTTTTACTATTTTGTTGTGAAGCAATTGTGATATGATGGATGCATAATGCTAGTATAAATACGCATTCTCAGTTCCAAGACTGAGATAGTATTTTGAATTACTCTATCTCTATTCTCAACTTGACTTATTGTGTTATATTTTTATTTATTTATTGTATTTTTTTATTTATTTATGATTCTCTCTTCATAGGTTTTGGTGGTGCTTTTGCCTCTTTTGACCTTCGTACTAATTGAGGATTTTGAAATTACTTACAATTACAATGACATATTAAACATTGTTAAATTCTATGTTACTAATTATATAGTTGGAGAATGTATCTTTTATACATGCTTATTATATATTCATATTTTTTTATAATTTTGTTTAATATTATATTTGAACCGATTTAAAAACTTTATTTCATTTTTAGGATTTTCGCCTTCCTTAATTTGCTTCTTAATCTTTTATTTTAACTTCATTGTTTTGCTTTTATCAGATTATGACTAAAATTTAAAATGATTACTTATTATGATTTGTAATAATACCATTCCTTATTATTTTAAATTTTGATGTTTTGATTTATTCATTTTTGCTAAGTTTTATAATTTAATATTAGTTTATTTACTTGTTTATTTCGTGTATATGCGTGTGTGCGTACATTTTGTTTTGTAACAACCTTTTAAATTCTATTAATTACATTAGTTTTTGATATTTTGAATTACTTTTATTTTCGCTTTGTTATCCTTTTTATACATGTTTTTATAATGAATTTGATTTTGCTTTTGATCACTGTTCAAATGTATCTTAAGAGAGTCTGAGGAGACATATTGAATGGACGAACGGAACTCCACATTTTTGACAGTGTCTCTTTTACAAGAGAATTTTACTGCGATAAAATTATCCTCCCACACATACGTCTGTTCCGAGGTGCAATGGACCAGACTTCATTTTTGTAGATGACAATGCACACATGACTTCTACTGTTGAGAAGCTTCTAAAAAATGAGGATATCTACAGTAGGAATTGGCCAGCGAGCTCCCCAGATTTATATCTCATGGAACACGTGTGGGATACTTTGAGGAGATGCCTAGCAGCAAGATCGTATCCTCCTGTGAACGTCAGACAGCTAAAACAGATGCTTTTTGAAGAGTGGCAACTCTTACCTCTAGAACTATTGAGTAATTTAGTGTTGAGTTTGAACACACGATGTGTAACGCAACCATGGCATTTAGTGGTGGTCATATTCCTTACGAAGGGAATTTGGTTTGTTGTTCTTCCTCGTTGCCAGACATTTTTTTACTAATGCTATTCTGTCAGCACAGTCTTTTTTTTTTTTGCTTTATTTCATAATGTATGCGATTTTTTATTTTTTTTATTTTTTTTGCTTTTATATTTTCATCAACTTCTAAGTGCTACATTGTACCTCTGTAGTGTGAATTTCATGCCAACGCGGTTGAAATTTTTCGGAATTACGGCGCAATCTGAAAAGTTGCTTATGTTTTTCTATTAATATAGTTTTGTTTGGTTTCGGGAAACCTTACATTGAAAGAACCCGCAGTATGGACAGTATACTTATTCCACTGAGTTTCTGCAATGATGGCTTTCGAAAGATCAAGAAATGCTAGCAGAAATGTATAACTGAACATAGTGATTATGTAAGGGGTGTGTGAGAAGAATAATAAACAAAAACTTTGTTACTATCTCAATTATTTTACTACTAATAAAAATTTTACGCAACCCTGGATAACAGTTGAAATCTTTTGATGCTGAGTGTTATTTTAATCAACGGCTTCCTGAAACCAAACTAATCAACATTAGTAGTGTAAAGCTACGACATTATGTTCATAAAAATCAATTAAAATACAGAATAAACTTTATTCAGATATCTCGGTTAATTCTTATGACGTTATGTTTTTGAAACGTTTTAATATTAATAACGCTAAGATTAATTATTATAGGATCAGATATTGTTTTAAAATTTTATTTCTGTTAATTTTTTCAGAATTGTCATTTAGATTGGTCTGGAAATGTAAGCAGCAATTTCTTTCTCAAATCATTGAATACAGGATTGACAACTTTTTTTCCTCCAAAAATTAATTGCAGCCTTTCGAAAGATCTTTTATCGAATTCCTTCTACTGCGCAGCAAACAAAAACTGCGTAATAAAAGAAATAACAGGAACATTTTTATGAAGGAATTTGTCCACACACTCAAAAAGTAATTCGTTTATAACTCGAAAAGTGTTCTTTTCTTTTCTATTTAGGATTAAAATGAATTATGCTCAAAATGAAATTTAGTTTAACAAATAAGGCTGTAAATAACTTTCTGACATTTCAGTTTAATTCAGTTAGTTCTGACATTTTCAGCATTCTTTAATCTTTTGGTATTTCTAATAAATATCCTTGTAGAGTGGACCTTAATCGTTCATCTGTCGCGATGTAATTGAAATAAAAAGTGAAAATTTTGATGTCATATGAATAAATCTTTTACCACACATGATAGGATAAAAAAAAAACCTTTTTTCTATTTATGTGTACCACAGGTGTTGGAAGGAAAGAGAGAAATTTAATATTTCATTTATAAATATTGATTTCTAATTATAAAGAAATATAATTAAATTTAAGGCTCCCGTCTACCCACCATTTTGATTTCATCAGCTTAATGTTAATCCTATGGAATTTCGACTTGAATTCTCCCATCTTCATTATTTGATCTATTTGAATGCAATAAAGTGCATCTGAAAGAGCAAAAAATAATGAATGCTTCTGTGGAATTACTTTTTTCCTCCGATTTTTAAAAATATTTGAAAATACTCTTTAAAGACCAGAAAACTCAAAATTGAATCATTAAAATAAGAATAAAAATGTTTTTAAAAATCTTAGGGAAAAAGTAATACCACAGAAGCATTGATTATTTTTTGCTCTTTCAAATGCACTTTGTTGCATTCAAATAGTTCAAATAATAAAGATGTGAGAATTAAAGTTAAAATTCCATAGGATTAACATTACGTCCACGAAATCAAATTGGCGGGTAGACGGGAGCCTTAAGAAGTTTAACACTGATTATTTTAAATTTTAATATTTATGATTCTAACCAATAAATGATGAGAAAAAATTTATCAGTTAAATTTTTTCACGTCTAATCTAGTACATCCAACATGTTACTAAGATATAAAGCTTGAGATATATAAGTTCCTATCCAGATTTTTATCTTTAATTTTAAAAACAAATAACATTTCATTTGAAAATTTGTTTTCTTATTTGATTTTAAAAACGACTTAGGAAAACATTTTTTTTTTTTGTAAACAGATTTTCAAAAAGGTATTAAAATTTAGAAACTCTACTTAAAATATTGTTGCATTTTACTTCGAGTTTTGATTAAATATTATAAAGATTGTTAGATAATAGGTATAATAATTCTGACTATAGAGTTAAAGAACTCTGAAACTAACAGAAATAGAAGAATACTTTAAGGAATGAGAAAATGAACATGTCTTTCACCTGCTATTATAGGAATTAAATGTAAGTAAAAGAAAACTCCATATTCAGTTCCTCCTGTTAACTTATTCATACACGTCATAATTTTCATGACATCATCAAAAAAGATGGCGAAATCATTAT
>BMAW01007381.1:44232-108028 GCA_019974015.1 Nephila pilipes | reverse complement strand
CGGGTAACATTTTTCAATCCATTGTTTCGCTTGCACGGTGTTTTTACCCATTAAAAAACAATGTTTTATCAGAACACGAAACTCGGTTTTTTCCATTTTTTAAACAAACTACAAAACGACTTTACTCCAACCTCGATAACTCAGCTGTTTCTGGTCCGATCGACTTAAAATTTTGACACGTTTCAAGCAAAGGTTAGTACTCTAGAAAGACCTGGTTACTGGTTTACTACGAGCGCCATCTCTGGGTTAGTCTCGGGAGTTATTGATTGATGAGTTATTGTACGTTGCCATGCTTTCTGAAATCCACGGTTCTTTACAACGCCGTCTAGTGGTACACCGCTTGCTCCCCGCATGTGAATTGTTGAGTGAAAATTGCTTGTTTGGATTTTTTTCCTATCATTCCTTAAATTCTTAACATCCTATATAGAACATCGTAACATCCTATATAGAACGCATCAGTAAACGGTAAAATATCTTGAATTGCAACACATATCAATTAATATTGAACAAAAAAAGAATACATACAACCGATATTTAAAAAGTAATCGAAATGGGGTAACTTTCAGTAGAGTTATTCATTGATCGTTTTTTCTTTCTTTAAAAACCATCAATAAGAATAATGCCCTTTACATCCCAAATAATAGTCTCCGCAGCTTTCTAAAAGAACAACTTCGCCTCCCTTGGAGCATATTTATCGGAAGTAACGCATTGTTTTGATCATTCTTTGGTTTCCGGGGTAAAATACTGAATCCAAGTCTCATGTATGGTGGCAATTCGTTTCAAAATAAAGACGACAGAAGGTGCTATATACTTACAAGTGATATCTGATCTTTATATTGTGGTTGTTGTTACATATGACTCAAAAGGAACTCAATTCATAAGTATCTGTCCACTCACACAAACATCAAAAAAAGAATTACAAATACACTTAAAATACAGACAAAAAAAATCATCAATATAAAGACAAAATTCAAAGATCAGAGCATCTATAAAATCATTATTAAAAGAAAATAAATTCAAAAATCAGAACATCTATGAACACTCTAAGAAGTTCTAGAGGAGAGACATTCAAGTGTTCAGGATATGCGATCCCTGGTGCTCCAGTAAAGTATGCAAACATCACCTCTAAGTTGTAATATGAGGTCAAGACCCGGGCAAACGAGTAAGTGTTCTCTATTAATAATATCTGTTTTTCAGATAGGACATAAACTATCGGTTAACAGGCCTATTCTCTTTAGATGTTCTGTTATGCAGTCACGTAAAACTTTTAAATATCTGATCTTTAGATTAGTTTTGAATTGTCAACAAATGGCTTTCGAATCAAAACTTCGTCGCATCGTTTATGGCCCGCTTATCAAATACATAATATACTAGTAGCATCTACTTGTCTTAGTAACACATTTTGTCTTCAAAAACAGGTACGTTTTTAACCACACCCTAATAATATTTATATGAACTATAAAAAACATCTTGAGTTTTATTACATTTCAATTCAAAATCGTACAAAAATCAGTGTGTGTTCGATGGATGTCCGGAAAGTAAGATTCGTAATTTTTTCAAAATAACACATGGTACTCCAGATGATGTGGATCTTTATTCTCCCTAAGATTCCACACCCGATGCTGGTTCAATGACGGAAGTAGCGTCACTGGAAGAGAAATGACGCGTGCGCAGAGCGACGTAGAAAAGAAGTAGCAGCAGACCAGCGTGAACGAGACGTGACTGATTACGCGGTTGATAAAAAAAATGTGTGTTTTATCCTGTACGAATGAAAACAACATTTCTAGAGTACAGGACATGGTATTAGCTGATAGGTGCATAACGATGTCAGATGTGGCGTTCACACTGCGTATTAGTCGTTCTTAAGTCCATCGAAAACGATACTGAGATGGAGCAAACTTAGCAACAATTCCTTGCAACTCAGGACACCGACTTTTACCAAAGTGGTTTCTTTAAACTGATTGCCCGCTACGACAAATGTCTCAATATCGGCGGCGACAATGTCGAAAAATATTGCAAGGCGTGTAGTTTATGATGACATGGTTTATTTTTTTCGGCAATAAATTTTCCTTGTGAAAAGAGCTGACAAAACTTACTTTCAGAAGATCCATAGAAAAGTAAAACCTAATATTTAGATTCGGTTAATTTGGCAACAAATGACTTCCAATTCAATACAAACCTACAGATCAGTGTCAAATTCGTTTTCCCTCCATCTATCAGATACCACATAAGTAGCATCTACTTGCCTTAGTAACACTTTTCGTCAAAAAAAAGTGTTCATTTTGAACCACTCCCTAATAATATTTAAATGAACTATAAGAAAAGGTCTTAAGTTAAGCATTACGTGTGAATTCAAAATTGTTCACATAATGAGTTTGTATGTTATTAGCTAAGCAATGTGATGAATAGCATAAAAATAGTAGTATTTAATACCTATATATTTAGCATCAAAACTGAAATATTTCAAGTGACTTTTCTATAAGCTTAGAACAATATAGAAGCTATGGATGTCGCAAAACTCTTCAGTACCTCCCCCCCCCGTTATAAATGTACTTAGTAAAAAACAATATAAAAGCGGTCAATTGGCATAGATCAGTCGATTTAGAAGGCGAGGGATTAATCGCAGATCGTTACCTGTCCGTCGACCGATGCACGCTTTTATCGCGGTAATAAAATTCTTTCCGGTCGCCCTTTAAGCCGTTCTCACAACGTGTCATAAAAACTTAATGCTGCTCCTGTTTAAGAACGAGAAAAATACTACTCCATGGATATTAATGTCACTCTCATAAATACTTTGGAAGGGGTTTAACTGTTTTTAGTTTATGTAATAAAAATGGCACGAATGTAGTTCGCTAAGAGATATTCGTATTGATGAGAGGCATTTATTACCGTTTTGTGACAAGTGATTTTCTACTAGCGTGATATTGATTTCTATTAGTGTAGAGTGCTTTTATTGGACTTTATGACTGGGAGGAGAAATAAATTATCAATAACAGAAAAGAAAAACCCAGCAAGATACATATAATGTAACGTTGTAACGATCGGACAAGAAGTAAGCCATCTCTAAAATCTATGCTTCATGTTAGGATTGGATTTGTGTTTAACACCAAATGGAACGTTTCGAATGGTGTAACATTCCGACCGCTAGTTTCGTTAATATTGAGGGTTGATACTTTATCGCTTTATTTACTGGAAGATGCGATTACGATGAAGAATTTACGACTGATCATTTTTCGAAGCATCTTGATTTTGTTTAGAAATGAATAGGAGGGTTTTTTTGTTCAGTATAAGGATATGATATTACCCGGAAGAGAGCACGCTGTGTTTTTGAAATTTGTAGCATTTGTACAATTGGAGATAAAGTATTATCATATTATATAGTTTAAAATCTAAGTATTAGAATAATCGAAAAAGGCATTGCATTGTTTTATAAAATACTTGATATTCGTTAAAATATACAACAACAAGGACGAGCAGAAATGTATTTTTATAATAAACTGATGAAAGTTATAGCGTTCTCACGCGTCTAAAGAATAATTGGAGAGTTTATAAAAATATTAAAAATGCTTAAAAAAAATTAAAATATTTTCAGCTGCGATTCAAAATATTAGTACTTTGTAAAACTGTATAATTAGTCAGCGTTGAGGATGAAAAAATTTGTATAAATGACACTTCTGTGTAATACGTGTGATAAAGGTTTAATGGATAGCAACTTTATTAATTGAGAATTAATATTAAACAGCACGAAATGAATGCTGGACTCTACAAAGACTGCATCTGTGACTCAACCCAGTCAGCGTTTTACCAACTAATGATTTATGGATTTCTGAAAAAGTAAATTACTCTCCAGGACCTGTGAGAAAAATTGTAAGATATTATTCGAAAAATCAAAATTTTAACTATAATCGAGCAAATAGGGGTTGTAAACGAATAAAAATTCTAAAGTAAGACAGAATTCTCAAAAATATTAAAAAAAATCGCTTTAGGTGCCTGAGATTCATAAGAAGAAAAAAAATTTCACCAAGTTTGACAATTATTCAAATTGCGCCAAGTGATTGGGCTAAACTGCATTATTTAAAAAAATATGAGTTAAAACTTGTCGCAAACGTCTAAATATTGCATTGTTAGGTGAGTACGAACGATTCCCAAAATTTCAAAGCTTTAGCTTGATGGAAAGTTGGTTAAATTAACGATCGAAAATTTGATGACACACACACACACACACTCACACACACCAAGTGAAATTCAGAAAAACGTTGTAAAATGGCGATCAAAAGAGTCCATAAGCTTGATTTTCAAACACGTGAGCTCAAGACAAAGATGCTGCAACTTGCATCTAAGCAAAAAAATGTTTCGAGTGTGGTGGTTCAAGATCAGATCGTATTGAGGTTTTTAGGTCTTTAATAATATTCTATTCAACAATCAATCGATGTGTTTAGTGTTTCAAATGGTCATCAGGGTATCCGTGATTGGAGTTGAAGCCTTTACAACTAATTGCTTCAAACGCTATGTGAAGTTTCACACCTCTTTAATAACTTAGGGAGTATGAGTGTTGAGGAATTAGAAAAACTGAATATTTTGACAGAAAGAGTAAATTCCTAAGAATAAACAAGTGGGGAGGGGTACTCGTATTTAAGGATTTTATGATTCCATCACAGGGAGATGTATTTGAGGATGACTTCATCTACCAACAAGAATCTGGATTTTGCCACTCATCAAAGGTCACCACTATTTGCCGTAAGAATAGCCAAATCTAATAAATTCCTAGGCCCAATTAACCCAACTTTAGTAACTTGGAGAATATATGATATTTAATGAAGATACACCTTTACATGATATAGCCTTAAAAGACTTAAATGAATGCGTGGAAAGCGTGAAATCTTCTTGGGCTGATGATCAAAGATGATCGTAAAACATTCGTACATAGTATGCCAGATTGCTTACATGACGTTTGTAAGGTCATGGGTAAGACCATAAAACATTAACTAATGTGTAGTGTTTCGCTTTATTATTTTTAACATGTTATTCTAAGTTTGTGAATCAGCGAGGTAACAATAGTAATTATCGGATTGTATAAAATGTTTCATTGTAAAATACTGCATAATATCTTAAAGTTTTTGAAATTATGGTCATCTACAAAATATGTACAATGTGATACAATTCATTTCTTCCGAAATAAAAGCAAATTTCAAGCCAATTTATGCTTCATTTTTTCAATTTTCTAATATTTTGAATTAGAGTTGTATATTTGTAGAGTGAATTGAAATGTACTGTACAGAAATTGTTAATTTTAATCATATTTATAATGAGTGCGTAAAAGGAATGCTAACAGAAAACAATACATAAATTATTTGGACAGGTAGTGAATTATTTTAATTCTTGTAATTGCATTACATCAAACCTAAGCATCGCAAACTTTTTTATTTTCATAAAGAGCATTATTTTATTTTTTTTTTCCTGAATAAAAGCAAAAACATAGAACTTATTTAAGTTTGAATAATATCGACATTGAACTGAATACAGAAATTAAAGTAGTTGAAATTTCTAATTTCTTTACTCTTTATCTAAAGTCTTTAGCAAGATTAGTTTTCAATGTGTTATCAGATAATTAACACATTTTAATTTTTTTTTTTTTTTTGCTTTTCAAATACTTTTTTTAAATACTTTATTCATATATTTGAATTGCGCCTCATGAGTTAAAATTCAAAATATTGTCTTCAAAAAGTCTTAACTGTTATTTAAATGAAAAACTTAAAAAAATCATTTATGGACATTTGGTTTTATTACAGATAAAAAAAAAAATTTCTTTTTTCTTATTTCGATTACAAAAACTATTTTCAAGTTCTTCCTTTCAGAAGAAAAAAAAATACTTAATTCCGGTTTTTTTTAAACTTAATTTAAAGCATTTCAATATGCAATCAATAACCTACTCTTATTTTTCGTAATGCAATAAAAAATATAATTTTAAAATATTATCAGCTTTCAAATAAAATTCATATGGCAGGAATCGTTATAAATATGGAAAATTCTTTATGAGAAAATTCAGAATAAGAAACGAATTGTCACTGAAAAGCACTGAGTCCTTTAACTCAAAATATTAGACGTCAGAAATATTGCCCAATTTATATTACTATTGTAGTTAATGGTACATAACTTCTTACAGTAGATTTTTCATTTAAAGCGTTTTTCATAAATTTTGAATTTTTGCGCATGGTTTGTGTCTCCTAGAATAATTCCCGTTGCAATGCAAATTGCGTGCGGCAACCCTACCAAACAACACCACAAATATCTAACCTCTGAATCTAGAAATGTTCTCAGTCAAAAAAAAACAATATTGATACAGAAAAATATTATGGACTTTAAAATAAAAATAAAAATAATGGAGCAAAATAGGGGGGAAAGAAGAGAAAAACTAAAAGTAAGAAAAGCTCTGTGCAAAGTCTTGCAAAGAATAAATTTAGCCACCCAAGTGCGCTTCCTTTACAATTATTATTAAATTATTCAATTAAATATAAGAATTAAAGTAAACAATGGAGTATCGAGAATTGAACAACAGTAAACTTTTCTGATATTAAACTCAAAGGAAACTATAAATTATTAAATTGAATGTATTAAATCTAAATGTAATTATAAAAATAAGACAAAACATAATTAATTAAATTGAATGTATTTCAGCTAAATATAATTAAAATTAAAGGAAACAATAAATTATTAAATTGAATATTATATCAGCTACATGTAACTAAATTTAAAGCAAACAATAAATTATGAAATTGAGTATTATACCAGCAACATGTAATTAAAATTAAAGCAAACGATAAAAAATTAAAAAGTGATGTGGTGCGCCAAATCTGATCCAACTAAAACAATAGAACCTTGAATGGTTAAAAAAATATGTAAAAAATTAAAAAAGAATCAGTAACTAAACTTAATAATTCCTTTTCAAAAAATTACTCTTAATAAAATCATTGCTACTCAGAGATCATAATGATAAAGTACATTTGTGTAATACTGAAAAAGTGTCTTACATCATTATCGTATAAAATATACAAAAAGATTGAAAGCTAAATTTCGAAATTCCAAAAAAATAAATAAAAAGCTAGGAATATAATCAAATTATTCTATAAGATTTGAATAGCATGCTAATCCTAAAAAGCAACTAACAAAACGTAAAAGTAGAATATTAAATGAATATACTCTCAAACAATTAATCACAAATTGCACGAGAACTAATTAAAAAAAATGTACTCATAGATTTTAAGTGAAATAAAGTTTTTTTTTCAGAATGTTAAAATTTTATTTTAAACAATGATTATACGTGTACACATACACGCGCTTGTGCACATACACACACACACACACACATGCATATGTACCAACATTAATTAGTACAACCAATTAGCTGTAAGTTTAATTGTAGTTAATCATTTTGGTAATTTTAATTTCTAGAATTATATGCTTAAATGGAAGCTTCATTTTTAAATTCAATAATTATTGAAAATAAATATTTAAGCAATTATGATTAGTAAATAAAAACATATATAAAAAAATTAAAGCATGCTGAAAAGAAGAAATGTTATTAAAATAATAAATAAAAATATACTTTGTCAGTAGCCATTTATTTCATCTTTAGAATCTATCTATTAAATGCTATTTAATGATTAAAATTATTATCCATAGCTTCGATGGGCATAATTTTTATTGTTTTTTAATACGTGTTTACCTCAGGGATATTAATGAAGATAAAATTTTGAAATTGTGCTTAGGATATCGCATTACTTTTGAGATATTTTTCGAAAAGAATGCTCCTCTGTTTCAATTATATCATTTTTATTTATTATGAGCAGATATTGCAAATACAGATAATTACATAGAAATTAAAATGACCAAATCAGGATGTAAAAGGATTTTAAGAAAAATAAGCTAGAAATCAGAAGTGTTTTTCATTGAAACATATTGTTTAATATTTTTCTATGATCTGCAAAGAATGCACAACACACACATGAATATTACTTTCAAATTTAAATGCAATTATAAATATATGTTTTATGTCTTTCAAAACATATTTATTATATTCATATATATTTTTCTAAGATCTTTGAAGTACCAGACATGTAAATATGAAACTGGAATTTGCCTATAGATGTCACTATTTTTCAATGTAATTATCGTCACACCACGTCTTTCACATCATTTACTTGTTTTGATAGTTGATAAAGATTTTCAACTGACAACAATGGAAGTTTCATAAAGAAGTAAAATTTTTAATAACTTTCAACATGTTGAATTTTGTGCTTGTGGAAACTACTATTTGCGGATAGCATTGATTTTCAGTTACGATTTGAAGAACTCTGTCGCATAAACGCATAGAATGCTTGACGAAGCTTATGGTGAGCATGTTATTCGTAAATCATAGTGGTTTGAAAAATCAAAAGGGGAGATTTTGATGTGAGGAACGAAAAACTTTGAAAGCCACCGAAATAGTTTGAAGACATTGAATTTCAGACATTATTGGACTAGGATGCTGCTCAAACTCAACAACAAATCGTGGATCAATTAAATGTGACATGAGAAGCCGTCTCTATGTGTTTGAAAGCCATGGTAAATATCAGTAAGATGAGTTTCATATGAACTAAAAGAAAGACAACAGGAAAGCTCAAGAAACCACATGCGAAATTATGCTTGCCTGGAGCAAAAGAAAGTTATTTGTCCATTGAACTGTGACAGGCGATTAAAAGTGGATATGTTTCCAGAACTCTAAGGGTAAGAGATCATGGGTAACTCCAGGGGGACCACCGACATCAAAAGCAAGGTTATATTGCAATCTGTTTGGTTACGCTTTGTGTTTGGTGGAATCAGAAGGGTTTGATCTATTTCGAGCTACTAACTAAAACCTTGTGAAACCATTAATACTGAACGCTACCGACAAATGATAAATTTCAGTCAAGCTTTGAGTGAAAAATTACCATAAGATAAAAAAAAGGCAACGAAAAGTTTTTTTTTTTTTTTTTTTTTTTTTGCATTGAGGACAATGCATCATTACATACAGCAAAACTGGTGAAGGAAACGATTAAATCGCTAAGATAGGAAATACTTTCGGTTTACTCACCAGACTTCGCTCTATCCGATTTTCACTTATTTGCATCGATGTGATACGTCTTTGCTGGGCAGTTCCTTACACCTTACGAAAATGTACAAAAATGGCAGGATGACTGCTTTTTTTCCTTAAAAGAAGAACAGTTTATTTTGGCGTGGCCTCCACAAATTGTCAGAGAGAAGAGGGAAATTAATAGCTCGCGTTTAGCTGTACGATTTTTTTCTTTTTTCATTTTCATACAATAAACATGTATTTTTTATACAAAAATTCCTGCTTCATATTTACGTACCGTACATTACAACTGAATATCCCTTTATGTCTTAAATGCACAAATTATCAATACATGTGCACTATTTTCTTCCAAATATATTCGTCAAAAGACGTCCATATAAAAATAAATATTCACAAAGAGTATATTTATTAGAAGAGATATTAATTATATAAAGTATAAAACTATATATGGGATTAAAATGCAAAATATTCAAAAAACCACATTGTTAAAACACTTTAATATTCACTATCTTTACAAAGTTTCAAACAATTATGCAATTCTTTGCAAATAGTATTATAATTTGCTTATTAATAAACATATAGAAGATAATAGTGCTTATTTAGAAAATAATTTTAGTGACCTAGAAATTAACAATAGAATTATAGCTATGTATAAAAATAGGATTACAAATTAATAAAATTAAATTTCCACATATTGTTCTATCTCTAAAATTTCCCAAGTAACCCTTTTAATACATAAAAATGAATAATGGTTATAACACTTACATTAAAAAACTGGAAAATTATTACAAAATATGTACATGATACAGTTAATAAATTAAAAAGAACTGTTATAATTAAGAATAGTGTAGTAATCCTCCTTTCAGAAATTAAACTTTTGCCTTTATAATTAAATTATAGTTTATGCGAATTCCAAAATGGCGCTAAGACTTGCATTTCTACAACACTATGCTAAAAATACTAATTAACTATACAAAAATTGAATGAATGAATGTCTATATAGAAATAAATATTTACAGAAAATAAACACAAAGCAAAATTTAAAAAAACTATGAAAAAACAAAGCCAAGTAAACATTTAAAAATTAATATTTTTAACTAAACCTAATACAATGATTATATCTAAGACTATTTAAATATCGAAAAAAAATTATACTTAAAATGTAATCTCTCTGGTTGTTATACTAAAAGTATCAAACTTTAGATTCAATGATTGAAATTAAAACAGTTAAAAAACAAAAACTAAATTATAAATTTTATTTTACACGAGCACTAAAACAAAAAAAAAGTTTTATAAATAAAGGAAAATATGAAAGGAAAAAGTTAATATGTAGTAAAAACTAATATAATAATAAGTGTAAAGTAACAAAAAAAGATTAAAAAATATGCCTATAATATACACATATATTACAATCAAAGCCAAAGACACAAATGTATTAACAGTAAAAAAATTTAAAAGCAAACTTTTTTTTAAAAAAAAAATGTTTTCATTACAAAGCGGAAACATGCAAATTAAATGTTTTACAGAATAAAGAAAAAAAATTTATAAAATGGAAAGAAATAATGAAGTTACTTTTATATACCTAAAATATAAAACAAGAAAAAAAATACACTACAAAATAAAACAAAAAAAGTAAGAGAAAAATTTACCTGTGAAATTTACTTAACTTATAAATGATTTCCTTAAGATAAAATTATATTCATAAAAAGTACAAACCAAAGTTTAAAAAATCAATGAAACCTAGAAAAGAGAACAAAAAGAATTGCAAATAAAACATTCTTAAATTCTTAATCCGGCTTAGAATTGATTTACGCAAGTAAACAATGTTTTACTGTTCCGAACTTTAACACATAAAGAAATTGTTATACCTCGAAAAAATAATATCATCAATTCAAGATATAAAAATAAGAAATTAAGAAAAATGATAGTGATATATATTGTGATATATTCAACTTTTAAAAGCAAACGATTTAAACTTAAAGTGATACTTTTTTCAATATTCTTTATTAAGATATATTTTTTTAAATGTTTAAAGTTGTTACAAAGAAATAAAATTATGCTATTGGCAACACCATATCATATTTTTGTTTTTTAGAAAATTTACTGGCAACGAACATAGAAATAGAATGGAGTTTGGCTCAAAGTGGTAAAGACGAACGTTGATAAATTGTGCTTGTGGAAATTGTGTGTATAATTTATGTTTGTGAAAAGATGTGCGCAAATAAACCTGATGTCCTGAAAACAAGTCATTTTTATTAATAGTCTGCAGTACAGTACAATATAATAAATATAGCAAGAAATTATAAAAAAAATAATCTAAATAATCCAGAAACAGATTACAAAAGATAAAAAAAAAACGAAGCAAGAAAAAAAATCACACATATCTCTCCTCCAATGTTTAACCATGTACTTTTCACATTTCAAAGAATTTTAAATTAGAATAGAAAATAGAAAAAATTATTATAGATACTTCGTTTCTTTTGAGAATAGAAAAAGGAATAAGAAACTATTTGAGTAATTGGCTTTTGGTTTCACAAAACGATAAAGGGAAAAAAATTATTCTTTGAAAACCTAAGCAATTAATATTTTAAATATAGCTAATGAAAGCTTTAATGAGGTGGAACGTAATGCTCATTTATTTTATTCTAAAACACAAACGCTAATTAGACAAACATACCAACAAGAAATTAGATCAGCACGTTATAGCTTCTGAGTTACAAAATAATTTAAATTTAAAACATCCGCATTATGACATTTATTTTTGGTGGCGAAAAGAAGTTCTAAATGCTGTCCGTCTTATGAAAACAAGAAATATGGAATTATATCTTTTAACAACATTGTTTTTTTTTTCCAAAGAAACAAAAATTAGCAAATACTTTACTATAAAATAATATATCTGTTTCAATTCAACACGATAAGGTAGAATTAAATGTGAGGGATCGTTGTGAATTAGGAACAGAAAAATAACTTTCAAACATTTGTGTCATGGACTATTTGGGACGCTTATTTTAATTAACATCTGAAATTTCTTTTTGAGTCTATATTTAAATCTTCAGCTCCATTTCAACCAAATAAAACGTGGTTACGCAAAATTGGTTAACTTTTAAAAAGTTGTGAATACATATAATCAAACCATGTAAAAACGACAGCAGACAATTGCAGACGCATAGAAGAGCTATGGTAATCGCATGATAGAGGTAGGGGAAAGATAGCAAACTTGAGAAAGATTTAAATAGTGCGCTGGAGTTACTTGCCTGTCTGTGCGAATTCTAAGGACAAGGATCTGACGCCATCTTGTCGAAGATTCTCCGGTGTTGTAGATTTACTTGCATCGTATTCCGGTGAGAGTAATTTTTCATATTTATAGAAGTTTTTAGTATCCCCGTGGAGGGACAGTGTTCTATATAGTAGAGGGCCTTTACCTATTTAGAGAAACATTTAATAAGACTTTGAAAAGTAATTGAGTACATTATTGAACTGCTTTCGCTATTTCAATTATTTTATCTGCGCTTGAAAATAAGTGGAACTTTAGATTTAACATTAGAATTAAATTTAAGATGAAAGACGAATCGGTTAATAGAGATAGGCCACAAATTTATTTTTGATAATGTCGAATTGAGGAGGAAAATTTCTCGGATTGAATAAGAAGAATTGAATGAAAGAGATATAATTTCATTGCGTGTATTTTGTTTCAAATATTCAATTCTAAATGTACTTTTGTTTATTTAGTATATTCATAAAAATCCGCAATTTTTAAATTTTTATTTATCATGAGAAAAATACATTTATATCGTCAACAAGACCAGAATTCATCACGATAGATCAGAAATTGAACAACAATCAAAATCCTGGTTTGCTTCCATCGAGTCTGCTTCAAATAAGACGAAGATTACAAGAAAAGTTAAGGCAATGCAATTTTGATTATATAAAGGACTTAATATTCACTAACTTCTTAGAAAAAGGGAATACAATCAACGGATAATACTACACTTAGTTATCACATCCCATTCATAGCATCCCTTTCCCCACTTCGTAATACTGATCACCCTACGTTCCTAGCCACCCGACTATGCTACAGGACAAGGATAATTTAATTACTTATAAATTATCTTTAAATTATTCTACTTCATCTCTGGCTGCGATTTGATAGCTTTTTTTCAACGCATATGATTATAAAACTGTAATGTCTGCCTTTCATCACTCGGTCCTTGTGCCCTACTGTAATTAAAAATATCAGGTAATGAAGACTGTCTCCAATTGTTGGCATGTCAATGCAACACAATATAGTTTATTAACTATCACTTTAGAAAATAACTATTGTAGCTCTCTCTCAGATCTGAACCTAACTCACAATTCATTCATGATTTAAGCAAGAAATCTTATCTTACTCGTTCACTCGTTTTTTATTTAAAATCTCATTTATACAGGGCAGGAAATATATTCTGCGTAGTAGCGATTACACTTTTAGTTTCTTTATTGCCCAGTGGAAGAAAGAACTGACATGTCTTAAAGTTCCATGTCTTACAAATTCTTATTTCGTTTCTTACGTATTTTTTATATATTTCTTAAAAATATTAGTCGTAAAACATGGACACTGTGATATCGAAAAATCGATATTTTTCATATGATAACATATTTTAAATAGAAAAGAATCCTAAAGAATAAGACATGTTTTGCTTTTGAAGCCTTTCTAAGACTAAATTATATATTATTTTTTCATTTGCCTTTGATCTTTGTTGCCTATTTACACGAAAAAAAGAATATTTCAGTAAGTTATGGTATGCATGTGTTTTTCTTTCAAGTGTCAAGTATTGTGTATACTAAATATGATTAAGAAAAGAAAATTATATAAAATCAATTACTGGAAACATTTTTTTTCGTTGTAGATAAAATAGATATACAAGTGGTTTTTTGAATGAGGACGCTCATTTTTGTTGGATCGAACCGAAGATCAAAGTCTAATCAGGTTCCAAATATACATCCTAATTTGTGGTCAGGTCCAAATATACATCCTAATTTCAGGTTCCAAATATACATCCATCCTAATATACATTCTAATATAGTGTTACCCTGTTTTATAAGCATTTCATTTTTCAGCTTTATTGACACCTCTCGTAAAACACCATTATATCACCACATTCATTTTGATGGATTCCATTTTAACGAAAGGGGGGAAAGTCCTCTTCTTCCACTTCTTCATAAATTTGTGACCTTTGGCTATTCGCCTAACGCGAGTGATTTCTCTTAACTAACCATGGGGGCAATAGTAATTTGAATTGCATAAATTACAATCCCTTCCCAACCCAATGAAACATGATTACACAAGATAGATTAAATGCAATTAATTGAAGTACGGATAGCGAATTACGGATAGTAAGCCAAATATAATTGAAAGGAATGAGAAGGGAGACAGATGACAACGACTGGCTGATACGTGTTGGTAAATTGATGTGAATTGTAGTGATTAATCTTTTGCAGTAAAATTGCCTGTAAGTGACTACAAGTTTATATAATATAAAGCAAACGTATAGTATTCAAGATGTATTTAACGCAATGCCAGCACATTGGTATACCGACTTCATTGTTTAATTATAAGCTGTGATTAAAGTGAGTGATGAGAAATTTTAAACAGTGTTACCTTATATACATTCTGAGAGGATGTTTAAACCCCAAGTATCTTCAATTAGATTTGGATCCCTATTGACTATTTAATTGAAATTTATAATGTTTTTAGAGTTTAATAAAGGAAAGAGGGCACTGCAAAACTTCAAATCAGAATTTGTATCGAGGCGGACAAATTTTCCTGCAGCAGTATTCCTTTCCTCTGCACTCTATTTGGACAAAAAAAATTTCTTCCCTTTCATTTTTACTTTGTCTCCTTTCTGCATGAAATTACATATTTTTTTCTCTTTTTTTTCGTCAAGGAAGGCTACTTTTTGCTCCCTGGCAAAAAAAAAAAGTTCAAACGGCATGTCGAGAAGGCTGATCGAACGTGTCCAGCGTAGTGTTAACCGAAGGGAGAGGTTTGCGGAACCGGTATTTTGGGAATTGCTTGCGTTTTTGGTTCAGTGAGAAAAAGACACTTTGAAGAAGGAGTGTTAGTTACACTCCTTCCAAATACCGATACAGCAAAAATTAAAGCAAACATTAAGCTTTCCGCTCCTTTGAGTCATGCGATCTCTCCTGGGATGTGTTTCACAGATTGATGCTTTGGATATTTGTATAAAATCCCGTCAACTATGAAATCTGGAGTAATTTCAGTCGAACTTATATCAATTAGTTTCGGCAGCCACATTTCACTAAATCCATTCCAGGTACAACAACGAGTGAGGTCTTATCATTGTGATCCCGCCGTCACATAAATTTCACTTTGTGTGAATTCAAGTGGTGACACGTGGCCGCTGTAGCCTAGTGGTCGTGGTTTGCGAACTCAAAACCGGTGATTTTTTTTTTTTTTTTTTTCATTTTCTTTTTCAAAACTTGCAACTCATTCCATACTTATTTGTAAATATTAACACTAGATATACCGGCAATTTATTTGAATATATCTATTTTTACCGATACAAAAGTGATTGGTATTAGAAAAAATGTTTAGTGGAATTTTCAGACGTTATATATATTTTAAAAAATGATAAATTACTTCATTTAAGTTAATTGTAATATATTATATTAATTATAAATTCATTCATGAGTTAATTAAAACATAGTGTTATACAAATTCCTTTATTTTCTATTTTAATTGTCGTGTAATTTCAGTACCAGCACATCATAACATATATATTGTTTTTATTCCTTTAAGTGTGATTGGAGACCAAAGATTTTTTTTTGTTTTGCCATTTTTGGGGTCCTGAAATAAAATTATAAAAATTAATTGAAACTAAAAAAAAAAGGAAATTTTTCACCCCGTGCTTAGATTTTTTTTACCAAAGAATATAATTTTGTACGTTTCGGTATTCAAAAATTTTTTCTTTCTATTTTTTCTCTCTAATTCTTTTACTCCAATATTTCTCAAAATTCAATCAAAGACTGAAAGTTTTAACGTTTTATCTCGAAATCAAGAATTTACCGTTATCATTAATTTGTCATTATCACCTACATAATAATTTTTATCGTACTATAATGACGCAGTATTTATTATAATTTATTATAATTATGGAAAAATGACATCACCACATAGAAAAATGCACCAAGCATTTTGACTGGTTTGGTTAAAGTAACGATGGTAATTTTTTTTTATTTCCAATTGCAAGACAATACAGAAGAAACAGCAACAAAAATGAAAACACACATGAACACACAAGAACAAATGTACAGAAGTAAAAAAGAAAAAAAAAACATAAAAAATTACCGATGTCATTGCCTTATTAAAAATTCTCTTGCTCGCTAATACAATGCCGTCTCAGTGTCGCCATAGAGCGATGAGCAACGATAGAGGTGAGCCCCATTCATTGCCTCCGCCAAATCACAAAGAGGACAATTTGGTTGTGTAAAAATCCCAATACGATGGAGGTGTTCTCCTAGACAGTCATGGCCCATCAAAAGATGAAATTTTGTAACAGCCTCACGACGTGGAACGTTGGGAATGGACAGAAGATCATCCACTTACCACCGTTTTGACTGCAAACGACCAAGTAGTTGTGCCCTAAAATCTTGTGACATAATCTGTTTGATATACAGGTTTATAGAATCATAAGATATTTTTGAATGTTTAGTCTGCAACAATCTCGAGCCCTTCCTCGCAAGGAAATCAGCCTGTTCGTTCCCATTAACTCCACAGTGGCCAGATATCCACTAGATGACAACATGTTTCTTCTTTAAGGCAATCTCTGCAAGTAATCTCGACACTGAAAGATTTCTTTCGATGAAGGAACGCCATTTGAACTTATGGCCAGGATGGCTGCTTGAGAATCAGAGAGAAGAACCACTCTTGAAAATTTATCTTCAAAAACCAATAATTGCTTTAGTGCGATGAAAATAGCTTCCACCTCCCCATCAAAGACTGTTCTAAATTTTCCCAAAAGAGCATAATAAGAAAATAAACGACTAATAAATCTCTAGACTTAGCAGTCATAAAATAGTCAAAAAAAGAAACAACTGTAAAAACATGCAGCCCCCCAGACTGTGGGTATTTTATATTAATTGTTTCAAGGGCGTAACATCGCAGCACGTCTGGAGAAATATCTTTCTTGTACAAAGTGTCTCCAAGATTCAAACTTGTTTTTACCCTTACCATCTGCTGCGGGTTTAATGGCTTAGTTATTTCTTGTATATCATCAGATAACTCATAGTAACGATAATAATAAAAAACATTTATTTTGAATTAAAAAATAAAGCTAAGCACCTAATATTATTGATTTAATTATCGTGAAAAATGACAGGATATCATTTCAAACAAAAACATTAAGAATATGTAGGAATTTGAAAATAAAATTAAATAAAAAAACAGTCATTTAGAGTGCTCTGGTAAATTAGTTTTAGAAGCCAAGCTCCCTTCTACAAAGACAACAGAAGTTAAAATATCTTTATAACTATCCCGAAGAAGAATTTTCGCTTAATGGGACTAAAATTCGTTTAATTTTAATTATTTAATTAAACTGAATCCGTGATATAGAAGACTATAAAACAATACATTTATTAATAATCATAAATATTTTCATAATTGATAAAATATTCCATATATCTGTCATGCTTCAACATATTTTCCTATTTCCAAAATTCAACCGTAATTTCTTCCCAAGATGCAAAACGAAATTCAGAATTGAAGCTTGATTATCTGATAGGGATAGCAAAAAGATTTCTCCTGTGACGGATAAAGTGAAAGAAGGGAATTATCACCAGCATTCATCTGGAAACTATTCTCAGCTTTCTGATAGTTACTCGTATATTTCAAATCAACGACTCGGAAATCTGAATTCTCAATGACACACGTGAAGCTTAAAAGTAAGTGCGTATCTTACGTCATTGGCTTCGTAGTGTCGTAGTTCATTAACGTGAAGCATTACGGCGCTTCATTTTCACTCGAAGCACCAAGGTATTGTTTAACTGATTCAGGATTTTTTTTTTTTTATTAAAATGCAATTCAATTTCGAGAGTAGATTTCAAAGCCCTTTTTGAGCACTAGTAGTTTGAATGTTTTTGATGATGAACACGGGAGATTGTTTCAACCAATGTTATGCATTATGTATTCGACTGACATTAAAATCCTTCCATTTCTGGATTTTTTTTATTGTTAATAGTAGAACGCTCTTCACTGATTCCATAGATGTATTATTCATGAACATTTGAAACGAAGAACTCTGTAATATTGAATTTTAAACTTGAAAATAAACGCCCCACACCACAAAAGAAATATCTGTATTTGCGGGTTTCTCAAAATGAGGTTTCTAAGGTAACATCTACTTTATCCGCAGAGCTGATAATGTACATATTAAAAACAGATGTTATATTATAAAAATTATGGATATTAAACTTTTGTTACACTCTAATTTTGAGATTATAATTATATTCATTGTATTTTTTGAATGGTAATTATGAGAATGTTATAAATAGAGAATTATAAAAAAAAATTAAAATTATAAACAAATCTACGAGGTCGTAGTAAAAATATAACTATGTAACTGAATTTTTCTCAAATGTGATTTTCAGGGTTCTGGTACATTAACCAGAAAATCTACTTCACCTATTGAGCCGATAATTTCCACTTTATGAAATGAAAGCTAATTCGTGCACAATGAACATAACTGTTTTCTAATAAACTCTCACAAAATTTCAGTATGGAACTCCATTTTCATAGAAATTATGGGACAAATGAATCTAATTTTTTTTAAAAAATTTTTAATTTGTTTGAATTTTATTTTTTAAATTTTTAATTATGCTCAGTATGCAAAATTTTATAAGTATTTTGCATGTTTTTAAGCTTATATATAAAATGGAATTTATGAAAGATGTACCTAACGGCAAATACACTCTAGAACGGTTACTTAATTAAAGACATAACTTACATTCAAATAAATTTTCTTTTTTAATGTAGGTGGACCTACGTTAAAAAATTTTATTTATGTCCCGGCGATTTTTGAGATTAAGACATATCCTTATACCACTCCAATCTTTTGGGAAGCGCTACTTACCTGATGCAGCTATCATTTCTTTTTCTGTTTACGAGATGAAATTATTATTTCAGCTGATTACGAGATGAAATTATTATTTTAACTCTCAAACCAACAGGAAAGCTATTGTCCGGCTGCTCGAAGAGGCATATGTAATTTCCTTCCACACAAAAATTCCGAAGAGAAGGGAGACCAAGGATCTCAAAAAGTTAACCAGAACGGATGTGTCCAAGTACAATGTAACCATTTACTGTAGTATGTAATTTGTACTTAAAATGTTATCGAAGCTACCATTTTATCCTTCTGTAACTATCGTCTATAATATTTAAATCAATTAAAAATAAATTAATGTAAACATCGCTAAGTATTTTGTGATTTAAGGAAACTTGTACAAGCGGCAACATTGTAACTTATTTACAATGACTTAAGAAAAGTAAGTTCTATTAAGAACGTTCATAAGATCTCTGCATGAAACAAACTGGTCAAAGATTTCTTGAGATGAACTCAGTAGCCAAATCTAGAACCACGCCCCCCGTCTTAACAATTCGTAAGGCATATTGCTCTGTCTTTTTTTTTTTTTTTTTTTAACTATATACCTAATTCCCAAGATTTGAGTATTCGTGGATTTTTCTGTGCGGATATTTAAGGAACAAAGGTTATGAAAATAATTCCCAAGAAATAGATTATCTAAAAGTAGCCATTAATCAAATAATACAAAATTCCTCTCTGAAGTATCTTGAATGAATTCAGCTTTGAATATTAGTAAAGGAAGGGCATTTTTAGCATTTGTTTCAAAAGTAAGCTCATGGCTTTTGACTCTGGGCCATCCGCTATTTCTTCTTCTCCAACCTTGGGAACTTTTTATAATTTTAATGGGCAAAATTACAAATTATTTCCAACTGAATGGAACGTGATTAGGTAGTTTATAAAATATGAATTATAATGAATTTAAATAGGGGTAGTCAAATCTATGCGAAATAGAATTTAAGTGAATAAGAAGGGAGACAGATGATTACGAGAAGCTTATAGACTTTTGTTAATTGGAGTGAATTATTGTAATTTTTCGTTTCCACTAAAATTGGTTTGGCAAACCAACGTTTAGTTGTTTGTTTCATTTTCGATGCATAATGATGAATCCAGGTCTCCCTGACGGTGACAACTCGAAGCGAGAGGAAGCCAATTTTGATTTGGTTTCAAATGAATACCAAACCAAAACTAATTTATGAATTAGTGTCAAATTTGTTTCGGTTCCTTTTAACAGATGGCAGCACCCAGTAGTAACAAAACCTTATATTATTGATACCATCTGCCTTGAAATACAAATACTTCTTGAATTACGCTCGTAATATGTGCCGATATACCTAAGGATTCCAAAAATGGATATTTGTATCAAATATCTGGAGATTATTTTTTTCTCTTTCATTCCCTGCCTTTATTAACGAGTGTATTATTCCCCTCTTCTGACCACTGCTCTTTCATGCTATTACGTCAGATATCAAAAACAATACCTTTAAACACTTTGAGATTAATTTCAGTTGAAATTGAACATTTAATTTTGCTATTCCTTTTGTCCATTGAAAGTGATTTCAATAAATAATTACGAAAAATTCATTAGAATAACAATTTCTTAAATCTAACAAGAGAAAATCAAATCAAAAGCTTTTATAATGAGACTATAAGTAATAGGAAGATACAAAACTCATTTTGTGTAGCGACACTATTTCCGACTTCCATGTAAAATAACTGTGATTTAAACTCAATGCTTTTTTGAGAACAATCTCGAATTGATAGAGAATAAAATGTTCTATTTAAGTAAACTTCAATCCCAATAAAACTATATAGCACGGATTCTCAGTATTAATACAGTTAAGTGCTGATATACTTTACCACTCAAAATGGCGGGTTAGGTTTCACATCTCCGTCGTACATATCTGTTAAAGAGATTACTTATTTCCATTCATTCGCTGCCATCATCACAATGTGTATTCATTTTCCACCCCCTTCTGATCACTCATCTTTTCTGCCATAAAATACGATAAAAGCGAGACTCGATATTAGAAATCAATATCTCTCTTGTAAGAGAAAATCACTTGTCACAAAGCACCAGCAGCACCCCCCGCATTAGTACAAAGGCTTTGATCGCATGCCCGTATCCACTCATTTTTATTACATAAACCAGTAGCAGTTAAAATCCCGCATAAAGTATTTTTGAGAATGACTTTAATATCCATGGGGTATTTTTCTCGTCCTGAAACAGGAGCAGCATTAAGTTTTTATGACAAAGGCTTAGACGGCGACCGGAAAGAATTTTATTGCCGCGATAAAAGCTCACATCGGTCGGCGGACAGGTAACGATCTGCGATTAATACCTCGACTTCTAAATCAACGGATTCCTGCCGAATGACCGCTTGTTTGTTTTTTCTGTTTGTATCTATACGTAATGGAGTTTTATCTCGCGTATTTTTCTCAACTAATGTACAGTGGTATTCTTATCATATTATTTGATTTGAGAATAAACTAACAATGACTTAAGTAAATAAATAAGATTGATGTGATAGCATTTATAAACACTGAAGAGTTTAATAAAATGTTTGTTGGTAAGAGTGAGAGATTGGAGGTTATATCAAAGAAGATAGACGTATGCTTACGCTAAAAAGAAGAACGACTAGAGTGTTAGATGTGGAGTTATGATAATTGAAATGACGTGTTGTGGGATCGAGATTAGAAGTAACAGAATTCGAATAAGCAGGTGAAGATAAGTAAAAATTATCATTTATTAAATTAAAAAGATACGAATAAAGGGAAATCCATTTCTTTATTTTCCCTATTTTTAAACAAGTAATATAAAAAATAATTAATTCAATTCCTACTTAGGTCAACAAAGAAAAAAAAATTATTTACTTTTCATTAAATAATTACAATTAATATAAATATGTATATACATATGACAGAATCACAATATTAAGTAGCAATTTTTTTTCTTCCACATACAACTAAAATTAATTAATTCATCCGATAAATTAAATGTTTGAAATGCAGTTTAGTTCAACCACTCTTGGCGATATTAATTATTTGGTGGCATTTTGCAAAAATGGGGCTACCCTAGTCCGCTTCGCTGACTTAACGTTCAGCCAAAAAAAATCGCCAAGTTTGGCGATTTTTGAAATCACGCCAAGTTGTTAGGCTCAACTACGTTTTCACCAATTTAAATTAAATTAATTAATTAACATCGCTGTTTTAACATCAAGTGTCATCCACTAAAAGTTTAAAAAAATGTAATTGAACTTGAGTGGACGAATAAAAAGTATTTTATTAACGATTGAAAATTTGAACAAGATATATATAGGAAGAGTGCGAGATAATAACAGAGATTTAAAAATGACTGATCATTTTTAACTAGTGATGGAATAATTTAGTAAGATCTGGTAAACGAGGGCATTACAATCCTCACGCTTCCAATGAATTTCCATTTTCTAGTGGTGGAACAATCAAATGAATAAGAGGTGTTTCTGTAAAATAAGTTCCATTTTATTCGTTCACAACCTCAGCAAGACCTACAACACTCTTAACATTCGCACTACAGTCTAAATTATCCCTTGGTTTTCCACCGACGCCAGTACAGTCGATCTTTGTTATTTTTCGTAGAGATCATTTAAAATATTTAAGATAATTGAAGATTCAGTCTGTAATTCATTTCTTGAATCCTAGGAATGTGATCCCTTATGAAATTAACAAGATTTATGGTGAATGCTCACAAGTGATGGTATGGTGAAAAATTTAGTTTTAAGATTCGAGAAAGTAGGAAGAAATATGGAAGACAAATCACGGAGTGGTAGTCCTTGTGTTGTCACTGACGATTTGGTAAACCTAGATGATGTAAATAATCGAGGGAACCGACGCTTTGTAGCATTAATGTATTTTCTGAAGAAATTCCTCAAATTTCATGAACTGTTTTGCACAAAAATTTTTCCGTCGCTTGGGTTATCTTAAATTATGTTGTCGTGGGGTTCCAAAAAGACTTAAAGATATTCACAGAATTGAGGAATTCGGTATGCAGTAGATTGATCATTCCTTTTACAACCCACACCCAGCATTGTCTGCCTACCGTGTGATCTTTCACATGAAGAGTGACCTTGGAGGTAAGATTTAGTTTTAGTTTAGTTTAGATTACATTAACGTCACACTAGAAGCAACACGAGGACAATTGGTGACGGACCTCGTAATTTTGAACCAAGGTTAAGGGGCGAGGACGACACCTGAGCAAGCACACCCTCTCCTAACATCCACACCACGCTAATGGGAGGACTTTGGGCCCCGACAGATTTAACGTGCATCAGCCCCGGTTACACGGCGGGTCTTAAGTGGCCAAGGATCGAACCCGCGACTGAACGAAAACCGTCGGCCATGAATCCGAAGCAATGACCATTAAGCTACTGCGGCCACTTGTATAGAAGAGATGGTAACAAAAAAAAAAGGTATGTAGATGTGATTATTAGCTCTCACTTTTGTGTTGAGAAAGAGTAAGCTAGTTGAAATCTGTTTGGACAAAGAAGCCCCATCAGGCTGTGTCCATCTTCATTACTGTAGCCTTTGGGATAGGGGCGATAACTGTTAGGCAGTATCTAGTCCGAGTGACAAGCCGAAACCTGGACCCAATGAAATTAGTATTCATTTATCTACCTCAAAGTAATGAAAAGTTGAGTTAAAATTTGACCAACTATAGAAGCT
The DNA here is from genome assembly GCA_019974015.1 of Nephila pilipes. Lineage (NCBI taxonomy): Eukaryota > Metazoa > Arthropoda > Arachnida > Araneae > Nephilidae > Nephila > Nephila pilipes. The sequence continues at coordinate 84,085 of BMAW01007381.1, read as the reverse complement.
GAAACCACTGGGTATCGAATTTGTGTCGGCAGTGCTCGTAATCAAACATGTTAACTGCTACCACCCCGACCACTCATTGAGGAAGGCTTAAGTAAATTGAACACCCACTACGACAGATGCCTCAACATCGATGGAAACCATATGGTAAAATAATTCTAAAGAAGCCCTTTTATGTAAAATTATTGTTGACTTTAAACACGTTTTTATCGGTTTATCTTTTTTAGAAGACGAAACTTCATTTTCAGATACGCCTCGTAATGCAAAATAAGTTTATTTTAATTTTTCTTCTTCTTTTTATAAAATCAATTCTTTACAATCGTAATTTAAAGTATAATTTAAAATAAATGTATTGTTTTCATATAAACGAAAGGTATTTCCTACGGGAAAATCAGCAGCTAATCATAAATATTTTTATTTAGTTCCGGTTCAGGAGTTCAGTCAAAGGTTCCAAGATTCCGTACTAGGATTCAATTGACCATCGTGTTATGAGTTTGAATCCTGATAACATTAAAGAAACGTGATATGGCGAGGCTGATGCTCGTTAAATATATAGGGAATCTTTGTATTGGGGTGGTACGGAAGTTTGGAGATTGAAACGCTAGCTCAGGTGACCTCATCACTTGTCCGAGGTGCAAAATGACGAGTTCCACCACCAATGGATTTGCTGTGAAAATGTGATATAAATTAACAATCAATTAAAAATATTTCCAATGTAGGTCACTTTCTATCTAATAGAAAACTACGCAATTTAATGGGAAATGGTTACAAAATAAATGGTATAATTAAAATGCATATATATCTTAAACATATGATTAAGTACAATCAGAAAATTTTGCATACAATATTGCTGACAATCACACCAAACCACATATTTGTAAGCCAACAAAAAAATCTGTACCGGACTTACAGAGCAGCTAAGAAAACTTTTGTTTGCCGTACTAAGCATAACTTTACTTTTTTTGCAAGAATAAACCAAAATTGGAAGTAATTTCAGAAAGAGGAAACTGATTTTCTTGTTATTTTGTAAACATCACATTTTGTTAATTAGTCAAATGAAAAGAATACAAATCTGGTACTATTTGCTATGTTTTTACTATTTTTCTCTTTTGTTCATTAACGCTCCGGTAGGCAATTCGAGTAATAAGAACGGGTTGTTTATAAGACACATTCCTTCAATCACAGTGTTGATAAATAAAATAAACGTTCTTCAAGCATAATTTATTTTCCTGTGAAGTATTTCTAATTATATTATACTCTTGTGGAAACAACAGCGAATCTCAAGAGTTGAAGAAACACTATCTCATTCTATTTAATGGAATGACAAATTTATTCTAGATTATTCCTTTTAAGAATAGAAGAATTTCTGTTAACGTTTTGTTGTTCTTCTCTTTATATTCAGTGTAATTTAGGTAATGAGTTGGAATACGTCTTTTCTTTATTACAAAAATGTCGAAACATGAGTAAAAAGTAAATAGAGGAGATTAAAAACTGATAAAGAAAAATTGCATTTCTTACATATAATAAAGTTACATTTACGTTGTTTTGGCAACTGTATGTTATGGCCGCAGTATCTAATGGTCCTGGTCGCCAACTCGCGATCAGGTTTGTTTCCGTCGAGTCGTGCGTTCGAACCTTGATGCCACTAAAGACCCAACGTGTAACAGAGCTGATGCAAGTTAAATCTATCTAGGTCCTAATATAGCTAATAAATAAGTAAACAGGGGGAAACGTAAGGCCAGATCGGAGTGTAGGGTAGGAAATCAGCTCGGTGATTGAATTTATGGTAAAAAATAAGCGAACAATCACTGTAGCATGTGAGGTGTGTAGTCTGGATGTAACAGGTCAATTGAAAAGTCCCCGGCCTACCATAGCAAAACACATTTTTTGGACAAAATTAGTATTTTTTATTCAACATAATTCCCTTCAAGGGTGATACACTGATTATAGCGACCCTCCAACTTTTCGATACCATTTTTGTAGTACGATTTTTCCTTTGCTTCAAAATAGGCCTCGTTTTCGGTGATCACCTCTTCATTCGACGAAAATTTCTTCCCAGCGAGCATTCTTTTGAGATCTGAGAACAGGAAATAGTCGCTTGGGACCAGATCTGGAGAATACGGTGGATGAGGAAGCAAGTCGAAGCCCAATTCATGGATTTTTGCCATCGTTTTTCACTGACTTGTGACACGATGCATTGTCTTGGTGAAGCAGCACTTTCTTTTTCTTCAAATGCGGCCGTTTTTCGGCGATTTCGTCTTTCAAACGGTCCAATAACGCTATGTAATAGTCGCTGTTGATGGCCCTTCCTTTTTGAAGGGAGTCAATGAAAATTATTCCATGCGCATCCCAAAATACAGACGCCATAACCTTGCCAGCCGACTGTTGCGTTTTCCCACGCTTTGGAGCGGGTTCATCGTGTGCAGTCCACTCGGATGACTGTCGATTGGACTTCGGAGAGAAATGATGGAGCCATGTTTCATCCATTGTGACATATCGACGCAAAAACTCGCGTTTATTACGCTTGATCCTCTTCAAACACTGCTCCGAATCATCAACTCGTCGTTGTTTTTGGTCAAAAGTGAGCTCGCGCGGCACCCACTTTGCACAGAGCTTTCTCATACCCAAATATTCGTGAATGATATGATGTACACGTTCAGTTGATATCTTTAGAGTGTCTGCTATTTCATTCAATTTCAATTTACGGTCATTCAAAATCATTTTGGGGATTTTTTTAATGTTTTCGTCGGTAACAACCTCTTTTGGGCGTTCACCGTCTTCGGTGCTCCTTTCACCACGTCTAAACTTAGCATACCAATCCATGATGGTTGATTTTCCTGGGGCAGTGTCCGGAAATTCGGCATCAAGCCAAGTTTTTGCTTCAACTGTATCTTTTCCCTTCAAAAAGCAATATTTTATCAACTCGCGAAATTCCTTTTTATCCATTTTTTTCACAATAACAAAAGTTGCTTCACTCAAAATGCTGTAATTCACAAACTAATGATCCGATAGCTGTCAAATTTATACACGCATCTTTTGAGGGTTAGGGCTAACTAAAAACATATGGATTTAATTCTAGTAGCATCATCTATGTGTCAGACTGGGGACTTTTCAATTGACCTGTTAGAAGCCATTCTTTTCCATAACAAAAATTTCGCCACAGTTAGCGCAATCGATTCTTAAAAGTTTGACGACCACCACATAGAGTCAAGTACATTGACGATTTCAAGAAATTGGTTCATCAGGGATTATTTGGGATGCGATTTGTCGATTGCCAAGAAAAAGAATCCACACTCTGGATTTGAATCATTCTGCAATCATCGTGGCTTTCACTGAAGGTCTTACTTCACTTGAAAAGATCTATTTTTCTCTCTGTGAATTATACATTAACCCTTTCAGGAGGGCTGTCATTTAAACATCCAAGTACGAAATGGTTCAAAATTTCCGATTGGCACGCCGGATGACAAAGCGTTTCCTCATTTATCCCCGACCGTCACGGATACATGTCATAGCAAAGGAACGTTATAAAAACAAATATTTTAGGCACGAGATGACATTATAATTCCATATGTTTTGAAAAACATACATATTTCATGTTCTACTGGAACTCAGACAAAAAAGGTCAATCAGGCATGTGAATTCTGATTGCATAAACATAGCATAAAAGATACATAATTTCGTCTCGTAGGATTTCTGGCGGCTTCTTAAATGAGCACGCTGTGTTTGTTGGGAATTGGCTTTTATTGGATCTTTGGATATTCAGGTTCACAATTCAGTCTCTTATCGAGAATTAGACCATGTACATTTGAACCATTTATATTTTGATCTAGCGTGATGCTGATTATATGCTGTGTGAAACAAGAGTTAGGAGACGTGACTTTGTGTAAGCTGATGAGTTGATAGTGTGTGTTTCTTCAGTGAGAAAAACACATTAGATAATCCGGCCAGAGAACCCCCGAATAATGGAAAACGTAAGCAATTTCTAAGTTCACTAAAAATAAAGGATATAAACAGTTAAAACTATCTGTATTATTGTATAAAACTTGATATAGTACATGCAAATAATGTGTAATGCACACGTAATGATTCAAACTACAAAATATTTGCTGTTTTGAATTGATAGTCTGCATTATCCCGTTGAAGTGGGAGGTAAAAAAGGATTTCTTATGACGTGTCAGCCTGTGTAAAAAAACGCTGGATTTCTGGCAGAATCGGAAAAGCGAAGTTTGGGATTACAGAGGGAATACTGCAATAAAAAAAAATCTTATAAAATATTAAGCATACAAAATATGTACATCATCAATGCATACAAAGCACATACAGTATAAATACTCAACAGAACATCATTAAACTACGCGTCCATTTTTACCTAATTTCGTGAATTTAGGATTAGTATAAAATCTCATCCGGTCCCGAGAAGACGCTCACGACCATGCTGTAAGACCGCCTTCGCCCCTGCTGTCTCTAGAGGTTAACAACCAACAACATCTCATGAACTTCCTGATGGCTTTTTCACTCAGTGTTACCAAACATTGACGTGATTAAAGGAATGTTTTAATACAATCCCTATATATAGAGATGTTTCTTCTTTTTAAAAGTTTTATTACTACATTTAAATATTTAGAGGTAGTTAGATTTACTTCAAAATTTGATAAATTAATGTGATTTTCACAGGAGTATTTATTCTTATAAAGTAGGCGTGCTGTTGCTATCTTTCTCTGACATCCAATAATTTCGCTGTTTTATTCCCAGCCAATTAGCAATGTTTTTTCTAAATGTAGAAGCGAATGAAGGTATCTCTAAAATTTTCACGACCGTTATATAACAATCCAAAGAAGTAAGGGAGAATGGAAACAAATACTGTTATGGTTCTCGCGTTAGTATAACGTGGATGCATGGTAATAACTCGACTTCGTCATTATACTGTTACAAAAATTCCACCGTTCTATTCTGTTCTGTCATACTCGACCCCGGTACATAATGTTATAAAATTTCTCTGATCACGATGGAGCACCGGAATTAAATAAGCTTATATTAGAACAAGAACATTAGGAATTTTAGAAATTTTTAAAGACGAAAACAGGTAGTAGAACTTGGAAAGTTTAACAACTTAAACCGGAAACATGTCATTTGTACAAATTACAGACGCAACACGAACAAATTCAGATCAGAAACACAGACACATACTAAACAGCACTTGAATTAACAGTCACTGCACTTTCAATAACATTCCGCTTAGTTGTTCGCACTACGGATAAATTTCCCAAAGTAATGCTTGGCATGGATTCGGAACTTTTCCGGTTCTCTGGCTGATTCTCCGTTAGGTACAGGCCGCTCCCTTGCAAGTTCACTCTGCCATGCTACCGACAATTCCTCAGCAGACTCACTTAGCGAATGTCGACTGTTACCTCTACTTAAATCTTTCCGTATTTATAGCTGTTTCAACACGGTGTGTTGTCACAGGGAAAAGCCCATATCTTTAGTTCTGATTAAGATATCGACAAGATCCCAGCATTTTCTATAAACACTATTTTGTTGCCAAAAGCACCAGGTTTAAAGTTCATTGCTTAAGATCTTACTTGGTTGGACAAAATTACTGTAAATGTCTCTCCATCTTTGTAAGAGAAACGCTACAGGGAAATGTCATCACAGGTTCGAAACAATACCAAGAGATCGTAGTCCAATACATCTATTGTTGCTTCTATAAAGGACCTTAATAAACTATCAGTCCTATAGAAGTCGTCCTGTAAATAAAAATACAGCATTTTTGAAAATCATTAAAGCAATACAAGTTACAAACATATTTAATAAAACATATTAAATACATGGAGCAAACCATTCCTACCTTAATATATAAGAGTGTATTTCCTGCATTAAATACAAAAGTAATAATAAATTTGAACAAAAAGTGTTAATCAAGCTGAATTTATTCACTTAAAAAAAGCTTGTTAAAACGGAAACAATCTCTCAAGGTGCCTAAAATCTATCCGGGCTAAAATGATGAAAAAAATATAATTTAGTTCAAATAAAATATCCATCATTAATATTAATGAATGGTATTTATAAATAAATATTTATTGAATTATTGCAGCAATTAATTATGTTATACTTAAAATATTAATATAGTGTGAAAAAAACTACATCACTTTTAGTGATAAGAGGATAATTTAATAAAATTATATATATATATATATATATATATATATATATATATATATATATATATATATATATATATATATATATATATATATATATATATATATATATATATATATATATATATATATATATATATATATACATAAGTTGAATTAAATTTTAAATTATTTTCGCAATTCATTCCAAAATATTAAAAGATAGAAAATATTTCAATTTCTAATACATGTGTAATACAGCATTATCAAAGATACGTTAGGACAATGTTTTAGAATTAAATCATAAAGTGAAATTATTTAATGACTTAAAGTTATAATTCAAAATCAAAATATTTCAAATTCGTTTCAAAGTTCAGAACAAATTTAATTTTCTCATAGAATTTTTTCTTTCTTTAACTATAATTTGATGCAAGATTCATTTAACAGCTAAATAACTGTTCATAATATTTAAAACCTCAACTTTAATAAGACATTCATGAAAATTGAGTAGGAAATAATTATTGAAAACTGAAAAAAAAATTGTTTCTAAATATATAACTTTAAATGTCGTAATAAAGGGAACACAGCTGTCGTTTTTAACTATGAAATATAATGAGAAGACGAGACAAGCTTTATTGAAAACCCAGCTAAAATTTTATATCTGCATATTTGAATATTATAACATTAATACAAGGACGGAAATTCATTTTTCTTCCTTATGTTCTTTACAAATTCCGAAGTTAAATTGCTGCCGATGCAGAATTTTGTTATACAGATTTCGATTATCTTTCCCTAAACTATATGAAAATTTTATTTCCTTTTTTTTTACTAGTTTGGGATTCACTTTTGTTTTTAGTTTAATCCTTCAGCATGTTGAACATTTTTTTTTAAATGTACCCTCTCTGGTGATCCACCCTTTTTGGAGGAAGAAAGAGAATACTTCAAAAGGAAGTTAGGTGAAAGAGATTGTGACAAAGGTGAAGCAGGGAGCGATCGAACGTGTTCGAAAGAAAAAGAAGTTTAGTTTTTACAAAAACCACAATTTTAAGAATTCCTAGCTGTGGCGCGAGTTCTTCGAGGAAAAAAAAATCGAGTACATCCAGGCAAAAAATGCAGAAAAAATAGAGGATAAATTTTGTTTATTTTTTTTTCTTCTTCCATACCGAAAACAGCGGCTTAAAGCGTGTGAAATGGGAGAAAATTTGTTAGTTTTCGCCAGGGGCTGTGCAATCGCTCAGGGGAAGTTTAGATAAGATGTTTTTCCAGGATTTATGGTTCGGTTATTGTACTCATAGATATGATATATAGATATCTTTAAAATATCGTGATTTTCACAGGGAAGATTTTCAACTCTCCCAGTCATGTTTCAGACTTAAATTATTATATAATTAGTTTTGTTTAAAAACGTAAATGGAGTTTTATACCTGCAGTGAAATAGGAACATAATACATGCACATAGAAAAATATATATGTATGTGTGTGTGTGTGTAGCTGCGGTAGCCTAGTAGTCATGGCTTCGGATTCGTGGGTTCGATCCTTGGCCGCTAAAGATCCACCGTGTAGCCGGGGCTGATGCATGTTAAATCTACCTGAGCCGAAAGTCCTTCCATTAGCGTGGTGTGGATGTCAGCAGAGGGAGGTGCCAGCTCGGGTGTCGTCCTCGTCACTTTGGTTCGAAATCACTTCGGTCCGTCGCCGATAACCCTCGTGTTGCATCTAGTGCGAAGTTAATGAAAACCAAACAAAAAAAACTGAACTAATATGTTTGTGTGCGAGCGTGTTTAAGCAGAAGAGAAAGACATTTTTTTTTTTAATTAACGAAGAAAAATATCTTAAATGCTGAAATTCTAAAAACAATTACTACTTATAAAAGCTTAAAAAATGGATTTATCAAAAAATAAAGGAAAAAAGATAAATAAGGAAATAAAAGAAAAAAAATGATAATATCTCTAATTTAAATTAAAACTCAAAGAATGTAACGTAAAAAGTACTAAGCACAAATCTGAATTTTTTTTTTCTAAAGATAAGAAAAACTATAAAAAAGCTAATCTTTACACAACATAATTATACCATTAAGGTCCTAGACTTACACTTGTCCCTTCAAAAACTTAAATCATCAATTATAACAATGGTATCGCATTCTATAACTCAGAATTAGAAAGAAGAGTATATACATAAAAAAACGTACATGCACACACACACACACACACACACACACACATATATATATATATATATATATATATATATATAATGATGTGTATTCTAAACATTAAATTAATTCTATTTTAAAAATGTATTGTAGGGCTCTTTGAAACAGAAATATTAATTATACGTTAATATATACATTGTTGTTTTATTGAAATTTCTATAAATTGTGTATGTGTGGTTTTTATTTTGACAATCAAAGTTTTGAAATATTGAGAAATAGAGTACAATAATGTTTTATTTTAAATGTGAAATGTGGTATAATACAAATGTAATACTAAAATTTTACGAGTATTACTTCATAATCCTTAATACAGCATTTTTGAAGAAAATGAAAAATGACTTTTGTAGTTCAAATTATAATTGTCATACTAAAACTTAAATTCTTCACTGTTTTGGTTTTAACTGAAAGTCCATATTTTAACAAATGTTTAGGTCGTAATGAGGATTTTATTTTTACAAAATATTTTGTTTTAACTTTTAAGCTATAATATATATTTTTATAATTGTTTTGCTTATAAACGTTTTTATTGTTTAATGTTGTTATCAAAGGGCTAGTTAAAATAAAAGAACCAAACTCTAAAAAGAATACGAATGTCTAGGCTGGATGACTTCCCTTACGACGTGTTTTAGTAGGAAATTATTAGTAAGTATATAAATGAAATATATATATATAAACAAATAATTCTCAATATCCATTATTCTCAGATCTCTGAGGACGGATTCTACCGTACATTGCCCGCGGGGATTAATTGTGAATAATAAGCCCAAAATATTAAAAACAAAGAGAAAGTAATTTGGTTTGGTTTTACGGGCATGAATGAATGGGGCTTCTGTGAGGAGGTGTTGAGACCAGCGGACAATAGGTAGGTTTGTTATAAGGAGACTAGGCTTAGGCTGCCCTCGACAGATTAATAGTCGAAAGGTCCGTCATATCATACGAGACACAATGCGCAGCGCCAAATGTTTCACTGTCCACCATCTATACACAGGCAGCGCCTTCACTGCGGGTCTCTGTGTAACTCCTTACCATCGCAAGACGCCTGGCTGAAGGACAATTGCTATCGCGGCACCCATTACGTGTACTGCCCATTACCCACTCACCATTGCCTCCGTTTGAAGTGGTGTCGCGCTAGAAGGCATTGAACTGCAACCGAATGGAATCAGGTCGGCTTTAGCAACGAATTCAGATTCAATTTGGGCAGTGATAACAATCGTGTACATGTGTGGAGGCCCCGTAGCGAATGTTTTAATCCTGCCTTCGTTATACAGTGACACACCGCTCTCACAACTGGAGGGATGGTATAGGTGCTATCGCTTACGACACACGGTCAACCTTTATATTGATCCACGACATAAGAACAGCTCACAGGTACGTTCGTGACATTCTTTTTCCACAAGTGTTGTCACTTATGGCAGGGATCCCAGCAGCCCTTTTTCAACAGGAACAATGCTCGCCCACATACTGCAAGGGTCTTACGGGACTACCTCCGCTACATTTTAACGTTTATTTGGCCTGCTCGATCCACAGACTTGTCACCGATCAATCCTATCTTGGATCATTTAGGACGGCAAGTAGGAAAAACTACAAGTGTGGTCGAAGTAAAGGCGCATTCACAACAAGTATGAAATGAGATGTCGCAGGATATCATACGAGACTAGTATGCTTCAATACCCGACCGTATCGTAACATGCATTCATGCTAGAGATAGCCCAACAGAAGGGTACTAAAACCCTCCAATTATTTGTAATTTTTCCTACAAAAAAAAGATCATTTTGCTTTGATTTTGGAACCATTTACTTACATCAACGTTGTACCTACGAATTTAAAATTTCCTTTTATCCTGACAACTCTTTCTTTGTGAGCAAATTTGTATGGCAATGAGTGTAAATAATTATCAATAACCACTTTTTTTAAAATTAAAAACAATTGAATCTATATTTTACATAGAGGTATCTGAATACACATATATCTATATTTATTTAATGATAATCAAATTCATAAACACAAATACTTATGCATAAGCAAATGATGATTAGTTGAGGTATATACATATTTGAATGTCGTTTGCGTACCTTTAGATGCATCTTGCATGAAGCCTTTTGCCCTCAGGACCTTACCTTATTTCGGTAAGTATGGAAATCGTGATCCCGAGGAAAACTGGGTATCCTTTCTTTCCCATGAGGGTAACTAGTTTTGGAAAAAACGGGTGACGCTCTTTCATGATACCCTTGTATTTCTTCCCTATTTTTGATTCACCTTCTTGTCAACCGTTTTGTTTTTCTTTTTCATCCACTTTTTTCGAATGTCTGGATTGCAGGAACACACTGAGGGGCTCACTTGCGCTAATAATATTCTACTTTCAAGTCATGTCACTTATTAAATCGTGTGCATATATGAATTTAAGAAATTGCAGAATACAGTAATGTCTCGGTAATCCGGCAGATATTAGACCACAGCACCATCACCGTCAGATTACCTAAAACGCCATATTACTGGCAGATCCCTAAAAATAACGAATGTAAACAGCAAATCTGTGTATCATTAAATGAAATATATTTCTGTACGATTTCAATGCATAATATTCTATGCGCTGAATATAATTATAATTTCAAAATTAAAAAAAAAATTGTTAAGATTTTGTGATTTTTAAGTTTTCCATAATGTTGATACAAATATTGCGTCATGTTTAAAATTTGTGCTTAATTTCATAATATTGAAAATATGGTGATATGGATAGAGTAGACGTTCAGAAAAGATGTCAGAATGCTGAATAACAAATTTTTTGAAAGACGCGAATACAGATATTTTCTCTAAGGTATGGTACATTTCGTTATAAATTTTAAGATGAATTAAGAAAATTTTCATGATTATTACATGTAGTAATTCAGCGAAGAGCCATCTATATTAAAATAACAAAACAAAAAGGAAATTAAATTTTGAAACATTTTAGCATCTCAATTACTTATCGCATTCTTACACACCTTTAGGTAATAAAAAAGTACAATATTCTGATAGTGCTATTTTCTATTTCCCACATTTGACAGATCTCTCTCCTCCAAAAACCATTACTAAAAAAAACAACCAAAAATATGTAATGCAAATAAACTTTGAAACGTAGGTTGTTAAAATACGTAATGACAATACTTCTTAGAATAAAATTGACAGCTTAAGAAAAAAACTGATTTTTTTTATTAGGAGAAAATGAAATTATTTTCTTAACAACCAAATAGAAATTATTGATTTTGGATTCCATGAAAAAAGATGCATATTTGAATATTTGATATTTTGTAAATAATTTAATTATTTTATTTAAATTTATATTTTATTTATTTTTCCAAAGATTGAAATTTTTAAAATTTCATCTATAATTTGTCTGAAAAATAATTTTTCTCTCTTGAGTAAGCCATCCATTCGGGTGTTTGTGCTTATGTAATTACACAAATAAAATAGAAGACAATTTCTCTTGTATTTTTTGATTATTTTGATGATTTTTGTTAAAAATATGATTAAGAAGAGTGAATGAAAAAATAAACGATCTAGTCAGCTATTGTTGTGAAAGGGATATTCAAAGAAAAGCAATCTCTTGGCTGTCCAACAGATTCTACTAATTCCTTTCTTTCTTTTTTTCTTTATAGTCATAGAAAGAAAAACAGAAGGAGAAAAACCTAATTCACCTAACCTGCTAAAGAAAATGTAGAACCAACGAAGATATTTAACTGTCGATTTAGCTCAAATAAATTAGGTAAGGAATAAAAAATTATTTATATTTCTGTAAGGCTGTCCCTAGGTGATAGGCAAGGTAAACAAATGTTCATGGATTATAATTTAAGAGCGGCAAAATCACCGGAACTACAGTGCGAAATAAATGAAAGTAAGTAATAATAATATATTTGTAAATTATTATACTAGTTTTGTTTATTTGTTTTATAACATTTTTAAATTATCTCCGAAAATAGAAGGGATTAATTTCTGTTTATTAGTTCGTTGTCATTAACTTATTAAAATGTAAACAATTGTTGATAATTTGCCTATTCAAGCATTCCCTTGATACTGAAAGTAGGGAGCAAATTTTCGAGATGAATTGTTTCATCACAACTAAATAATCCATATCACATTAAGAAACATTATGTTCGTAACACTCATTTATTATATCGTATTAATCTATCCATTTAATCTTCTTCCTTTAATTAAGCTTTAAGGAGACTCGGTACTCCGAAAATGACCGAAAAATCGATTTGTTAAAATTTTTACTTAGAAATATTCTCTGAATTATTATTTTTCGATTGATGTTGACTTTTGTAACGTACGAGCACGAGAGGTGTGAAAGAAAGGAAATTGAAAATTGTAAAGAAGAAAACTTTGGGACTTCACCACGATCCCTTTTTCAGAGATGTCAGCAATTTTGTTTTTTTCTTATCAATTATTTTCTGAAACTAATTATATTTCGTTTTAATCATAACTGTAAAATTTTATCGTTCTATTTTGTGACTACAATTTTCATTACCAAACGATTTGTTGTCGATATCTCCTGTTTTGTGGGTAGTGTCGATATCTAACTAATTATAAACCCGTTTTATATTGAAAAATAAACTGTCTTTATTAAAACTTTCTATCATTATTGTTTTTACTTAATGTGTAGAAATTTTTGGTGTTTATTCTTTTTGAGAATTGAAAATTAAAAATACTAAGCGTAAAACGACGATGTCATTCTAAGCAAATGAACAGTAAACCTTGGTGTAGTGATGCCGAGAATAAAGCTGATACTACGGAGGAAAAATTTATAGTTCCTAACATCAAAATTGAAAGTTACGAAATGTTGAAAAGACTAATTGTTCGGATATTGGAAATTTCTTATTTGTGACCTTTCTATAAATCAGTAAACTGTCTGACAAACTAAAAGTCTCTGAATGTGACAAAAAGTCGTTAAAGCTTGAACATAGGAAAAGTTAAGATTTTCCTACACTTTAAATTTAAATCAGCAGGTCTCATGCTTCTAAAGTTTGTGAATGTAGAAATATAGAATGAAAGCCAAATAAGTACTGTTCTTGATATCAATTTACAGATCACACAAGCATTCTGCAACATTGGGAAAGGCTATTCATCCATTGTGAAATTTAGTATGGCCGTAAATATGTAACCCTTTTCATCTAGAATATACAGCAAGTGTACTAAACTTCTTCACAAAGCCTATGGTGTTGCTGCAAAGACTGTGCTAAAAGAAGTACATACTGAAGTACGAATTGCATATGAAGTACTTATTGATGTCCCATTTATCGACATAAGTGTTTCTTTTGATGTTATTTGGTTGACTCGAGGCCATACATCTTCAATTGGCATTGGTTGTGCTCTCGATATACTTACAGACTATGCCACTGACTTTGAGTTACGTGCAAAGCATGTCGTCATTGTTTTATAGCAAAAAGTGAACTCGGAGAGTCAAGTGCAGAATTTGATATGTGGTTTGAAAGACATAAGAATGAGAGTGATATCAATCACTCCGGTTCATCAGATTTGATGGAAATAGATGATAATGTGGGAAATATTGCAATGATTGGTATTTTGATATTCTACGTTATAGTCTGATGTTGGCAGTAAAACTTTCAGTTATTTATCTGAAAGAAATATCTATGAGGATATTGTTAAAATAAAAAAAGGAATGCATAAACGATATGAGTAAATGATTAGGCAATGTTCTACGGAATGCTATGAAGTAATGGAGAGCTCAAAGTATTTCTTTAGGTGGGAAAGGTTTTGGAGCTTAGGCAATATTAAAAAAAAAAAAAAAAAAAAAAAAGGGAGACTCTTGCAATGAAAAGAGCAATATATGCCATTTTGCATCGCAACATTTGGACTGACAAAAAGTCTCAACATTCAAAATGTCCCACAGATGTTAGTTCTTGGTGTTCTTACCAATGTGCAAAAGCAAAGGGAGAAAACCCAGGTTCTCACAAACTGCATATGAGAACACCAATAAAAGAAAGCTTTTTGATACACAACCTTTCTATTTACCAACGGCTTGCGTCTAATGAACTTTTGGAAAGGTGTGTCAATTGTGGTACACAAAATGCAAACTAAAGTTTGCACAATATGATTTAGTCGAAGTGTCCAAAAGAAATATTCGTGCACTAAGATCGGTTGAAACAGGAAGTAATAGAAACCATTTGTGAATTTAACAAAGGGACTTTACGAAGTGTTAAGGAGATGCAAATAGCTATGCGCATATGTTTTGGAAAATGCAACCATGTTCTTGGTGTAATAAAGAAATCGCGAACGAAAAAATGTTTAGAATGAAAAGTAAAAACATCAAATAACAGCATGCAAGTAAAATGGCAAGTCAAACAATTTTAAAAAATGAAACATATTAATGGTAAGAAAGGAAAGTATTATATATAGACCAGGATACTTTTGATGTGTAATTAATAATGTAATTTTGTATCGTAATTTTTCTTTTGTAAAATGTGCATGTATAATATTTAAATTAAGAAAATTATTATAAATTTATTCCATAATTTCTGATCTTGTTCATTATATTTTCATATAAATATAATATTGTGATATTATATGAAGTGAAAATTTTTAAAAGCGATTGTATTTATTATTATTTTACATTTTCCTTCATTTTTCATGTTCGTCAATTGTAATTAATACCTTGAAAAATGTTATCAATTATTAAAAATATCTAGTGAAATTTTGCAAAAATGCTAATATTTCTAAGAAAAACATATAGCTTAATATTTAAAAGGGCATTTTAAATTAATGGAAGAGTATAATATTTATTTTTTCAGAGTTATAAACTTTAAAAAAGTTTTTGTCAGTTTTTGTTTTTTCTATATATCACTGCATTGAAAACGCTACTCCTCCCACAAATATTAATCAATCACTTTTTTTCTGTGAGTTATATATAATGGATGTAACAAATTAGGGATCCATTTTAAAAAGAAATGAATAATTTTTTTTTAAAAAAAAATTAAAATATAAGAGATGTTTGAGGTTTTGCTGAATTTTAGCATGCCAACCAACATTTTATTTATTTTCTCCAGAACTAAATACGCTATAACGAAATCGATCCCTTAAGGTGTTTAAAATATCCTTGAAAATATTACAAAATGTTTTTATAGTAAAAAAGAAAAATAAATAAAATAAAACGAAAGTCTTGAACTTTCATTTTTTAATAAAAAACATTTAAATTTTTAAAATTGTAGTAACAATATATTCAAATTTTCATGTAAACTCCTTTTCTTGAAAAGAAACACTACATAGCTTACTAGAACCAAATTTTTAAATGCATAAATAAAAAAAAATAATTCAAAGGTATCGAGTCCCTTTTGGTACATATAAAAAGTTTTCCATAGATATACTCATGAATAAAATAATTTCAGAATTATTGTTACAATCAATGCTGTATAAAACTCATTAGTTATTAAATATGAATTTCAATTTTGAATAGGCAAATTTAAATTAAAATATTCAAAGAAAATATTTTATTTTAACCCGTTCACTCCCAGTGTATCATATTTTACGCTCCCGATTCTTCTCCTGGGCCCAGCGTATCACATTAGATACCTCCGTGAATGTCTTCTACGGCCCAACGTATCAATAGAGATACGCTTGATGAGAACGTTTTATTTGATTTTTTAATGTTAATATATGACGTTACAATATCACGAAACCTATATAGATAGGTTATTTGGAGTGTTTACCTTGGTGATATGGGGTTAGATTTTACTTCTGGCTATCAGGAGGGGGGGAGGAGTAATTGTTAAAAGCTTGTACTGCGACATGGCTCTTCAAATGTAATGATATGATTTAAAGGGTGCACTTTATTATGTTTCCTCTTTTTCTTTCTTACTTTCTTCTTAGAAGTTCGAATGATAATTTATGGATATTTATGGGGGTTAAGGTTTTTAGTTGTAGATGCTCCCAGCTGTTCGTTTGGGAAGCGAAAGAGTTAATGCAAACAAAATTATTATAAAAATAATTTTTTTGGAAAATAAAACAGTGAAAAAATATATAAATATTCAATTATTTAGGGGTGTACGGCTGAATCTTGGATTAGAGTGTTACAGTTAATTTAATTTGAATAACTGAATTTAATCAAATTAAAATAATTTCATTATATTTTTTATTTAAATTGTATCGAATGTGATAATTTTCATTATATTTATTACTCCATATGAAAATATGCGTACTAATAATAGAAAACCGGTGAAAGGGTTGCAGTTATCTGAGATATAACTTATGAGGATGGGCTTTTCGCAGTTTTCTCTTCACTAACCCTGGAGAAGTTGCACAATTTGAATTTCTAGTTCCTTACCAATCAAATGAAATATAGTAAAGCAAATTACACTAATACTTGAGTGAATTATTCTTGATCGTTTGTAATAAAATTAATTAGGAGGGACACCTAGTTATAGAGTAATAAGAGTTTAATCTGCTGTATGCAAGAAGCATCTCACTCCTTGCGACTGGATTGGTAAACTATGGCATTATTGTTTTAATCCTTTATTAAATTTCAGACGAATTAAGAGAGATAAGAGAGGGAAGGACCTTTCATATTCTATGAATACAGTGGATGAACTGCGTTGTCCTTTATTTGATGTCTCTTCAAGTGGATTTGTGAACTTCTGGACTATTTAACTAAACTTTAGAATATCTGTAGGGTTAAAAAAGGAAGAACAGTCGCAACAGGTTTTTTTTAACTAACTATGATATTGTATACACGTAATCAAGTTTTAAGGATAATATTGTTTTATATCCATGAATGAGTTACGGAATATGTTGAATGCTGCTCCGGATAGACCAAGCAAGGTGGTACAAAATGTCCTTATGTTAAGAATAGGAAATATGGTATTAGTAACATTAGTATTATTCTATTGATATTTCCCTCTCTTTTATAAAATAGTCCATGAGTATGAAGTTCTTTGTCATGTATAAAGTCGTAACCATAAATTATTCCACCTGTGAGATCGTCTTAGCCTTATTTGGAGTAGATTCATAGGAAGCAATCCATTGTTTAGTAGTTTCTTTGTTTCAGGTGTATAATGATAAATACAGGTCTCATCTATGGGGACAACTCAAAGAGGCAACAATCAAAACCACCTGGGGAATCAGTGTCAAAATTGTTTATTGGCACCTTTTGGCAGATTAAAATCAACTTGCCTTCAAAAGGCCATCTAGCGTCAGAAACAAGATCTTTTTCAGCCACCCTTGTAAAATAATATACGCGTTCAAACATTTTAAAGCATAATGATATTTTGCACTTAATGAATCGCAGGAAATGAAGAATGCTACGCAGAATAAACCTTATGGCAAATCTGCACCAGCTATTTTTCAATTCTTAAATATAACAAAAACGAGTACTTGAGTATGAAAACAGCCTCATTACAGCCGTAAATTTGCTATAAATCCAAAGAGCTCCAAATATGACTCGCCTCCAATGTCGCCGCTCAATAATCTTCACAGCAGCTCCATAAAGAAGGAAAGGGACATAAAGAAGCCCTATTTCTTTACCGCTTTCAACCCATTACGGGAGCAAATCGAGATAGGTTTGTCATCGCTTCTAACTCGTCTAAGTACTCCACTTACAGAGAATAAAAGTTGTTTCGGTAGGTGGTGAGGAACGACCTCTGGCGGTGCTACACGTAAAGATATCTGGTTGCTAGACATTAGGAATGTGAGCATTTGAAGACACCTGTCAGGAAGTGTAGAGGGAGAGAATCCATTAGAGAAGGAAGAACGCTCTTCAGAGGATATAAATATATTCTTAGATACTCTATTCATTTTTAGGTGGCCGTAGTTCATTCCGGATAACCTGTATTAAATGGAATGGTGTAGCTAAAGGAAAGATTACTCTGAATCTAAATCTTTTACTTTAAAGTATCAGGGTTCCAATAAAAATTTCGATTGAGATTTGATTCTGAAAGTTAATGTGATAATAAATGATTAACATTTAATTTTTGCATTAATTGAGGATATTTTTATAACTTAATGAACTATAGCATTACGAAGCTATATTGCGCATTTAAAAAGACAACAAAATTAACAATAACTCGACAGTTCAAGACGTATATTGTTTTGGAATTCCTTCCCTGATTATCCTCAATGTTAATATTGAAATTAAAAAACTTAATTTAGAGAATTCCATAATTGATATAACTGTGATAACTGTGAATAGTGATGGTGATAGTCGCGGACTAGCGGCCGGAAGTGTTCGTCAAATAGTGAGTTCGAACCTTGAAGTCACTAAACCCCAATGATGCGGGGCTGATACACATTAAATCTATCGAGAACCTAAGCCCTCCCGTGACAGGGTGCGGAAATTGGGAGTTGGAAGTGCTAGAACGGGTGTCGTCCTCGTCACTTTGTGACGGGTCTATCAGCGACCTTGTCACTAATAGTCCTCTTGGGGGAATTTGCACTCCTCAACAATTATTTGTATCAGAGGGTTTCCTCCGAAGGATAGAACGGAAACATGCAAAATAAGACTGATATGTGTATATATAGTGTAGACTTTCAAGAGAGAATAGAGGCAGGAAGAGCGGGCAGAGAGAGGGGGAAAGGGGGGAAAGAGATAGGATAGATTTCTATTTGAATTGTTATGTAGTTAGACTTGTAGCTTGATTGATTAATAAAGTAAATTGTTTTAGAGATGTTGACCCTTCCTTCCCAACCGTCCGACCACTTGTCATTACAACTTGAACTAGGTCCTCCGCCAATAATTACGTGTTGCTCCTGAGTGCTACGGTAATGAACAATCATAATCACAACTCATAATTGATAAGAGAAGGAACAGAAGAAAAAAATTAATGGAGTAGTTATTTGTGGTGACCTTGTAACTCAAAATTCGTGAATGTCTACTAATCTATAAAATGGATAACACTGAGTGTCGAAAACGCTACCTCCCCCCGGGGGTGTGTGGAACGTTGCCCTCATTTCCGGGTAATAACCATTACCTTGTGACGTAGAAGCTCACTCGTGGCGATCTCAGGCGTAGACAGAGAGAAATCAACAATAAGTTAATTATCTAAGATTCTAAAGAAATGAAATTTAGCCTAGAAGGTTGTTTCAAGAAGCAGTGTTTTTGACAACAGATGGCGTGCTAAATTAAGTTGGAGTTATCATTATGCGTTTTTAATGTTGTCAAAACACTTTTAACTTTTGAATGGTGCCAAATATAAATTTAGTCATTTCCATTCGTATTATGATGATCAATTTACGTCGAGTTGCCACCATGGATAAGGCTTACAATCATCATTATGCAACTGAAGCCAAGCAATAATCAAAACAGTGAGTTGCTTCTAAAAAATAGAAAAAAGAAAACCGATTAATGAAAAATACTGTAGTGTGTTTCACTATTTTCCAGTATAAACATTCCGTTTCTCACTCCTAATACGGATACTTTTTGAACACCCTACTATAGTTAGATTAACGAAAATCTTAAGAATAATTATGTCTCTAGCGTTAATCGCCTTTATGTGATTGCTTTGACCACCTTGCTGCGAGACCGTTGTACTGTATTAAAGGCTATTAATAAAAATGACTTGTTTTCAGGACATCACATTTATTTGCACACATCTTTTCAAACATAAATTCAAGGCACAATTTTAAACAAGCACCACTTTTTCAACGTTCGTCTTTACCTCTTGGAACCAAACTCAATACTAAATTTTATATCCGTTGCCAGTAAATTATCTAAAATCAAAACTATGATCTGGTGTTGCCAAAAAATATATCTTAATAAAGAATATTGAAAAAGGTATCACTTTAAGTTTAAATCGTTTGCTTTTAAAAGTTGAACAGATAATATCTTAAAAAAAGTATCACATTAAGATTAAATCGTTTATTTTTAAAAATTGAATACGTCACACCGTCTTTAAGAAGGTTGATTTTTTGAAGGTTGAATTGAATATGTTGATTTTTTGCAAATCAACATATTCATTCGGTAAACCTAAACATGATTATTCCGTTTACTTCATGGAAATGACTCTAAAATTATTGATCAATTTAAAGTTTTATTCTTGTAATTTATTTTGGATTCACAAATGAAATCATGATGCTATAATTGAATGCAATTTAATATATTGTATTGCAGAGACTTTCTTTTACAATAACACCAGAAGTTAAAACGCCTTACTAACTAACCAGAAAAAGATGTCTAATTCGGGTTAGTTAACAGATCGTTTAAACTTCTGGCGTTGTTAGAGAAGAGAGTCGTTGCATACTCCTCCTTCAGTGTCATCATGATGTTACGAAGAGAAACATTGGTATTTAATAGAGAATGCTCTCCCTGTTGAATTGAGTCTTGCTTGGAACAATTTTTCCAATTGAATCATTGGCTGCCTCGAGTACAGTGGCTGGTCTCTTCGACACGTGGCGTGCTAGGATATCACTTGTCGTGATTTATGTGCATTTGTCTTAATTAGACATACAGAGGCAAGTGTTTTGTATAGGGGCATATGCAATCAGGTGTTATAGGTTGTGTTGGTATCTAGTATTCAAGTTCTGAGTCACTACTTCGGTGGAGGTGTGAATTTCTATCCATGGAGGGGGAGAGAGTTGTCTGATCTTGATGAGGTAGCTGTTCATTTGAACTCTGCTGGGTCCGAAGAAAAGTTGACCGGTCACTTTCTGCTGCGCCCATATCAACTAGGCTGAAGTATAATTCAAGATGAGACTTTCCACTGCAGACTAAAAAAACTTAACATAGAGTTACTGAGATTTTTGAAGACAATTTTTATTATTTTAAGCTACACTTAGTTGAGATAGTAACGTGAGAGATACTACTTTGTTCTTTGAACATATATTATTGATTTATATTAAACTATACATTCTGATATCGAAACTATTGTATTTGCTGTGCTATGTATGATCAGGCTGGTAGGCTTCTAAAGCAAACCGAAAGGAGGTAAAAAAAATACCCTTTTTCTAACTTAAAGCAATATAAACATACCTTTAAAACCCGAAGAACTACAAATTCACATAATAGTTACAAAATACTACACTTAACAGTCTCAAAAAACTGAAATTTCTTCAATAGAAACATTTGTAAGGTGTTTTAAAGTAACACCTTACAAATGTGAGAATCTTTTCTGTGATAGTTAAAAAGAAATAGTATTAATTATCTTGTTTATAATATACAAATGCAATGCTTTTGACTTTTAATAAATTTAAAATCATTGTTAACGTCTCTGATTTTGACTCTTTTTCTTGCTCGGTGACTTAATCTGTTAGAAAGATAATGTTATGCTTCGAAATTTGAATTCCTTAATAGAAGATATCCAAATAAATTATACTCGACATCTAAATCTTCTCATAGCATGGAGTGGAATTTCAAAAGAATTTTAAAGAGTGAGAATCGAAGGCCTGACCTTAGTTCTAAATTACGAGATCGTTAGCCCAAAGACTCTTTGTGTAGGTTAACATAGGCTTTGATTACAATCGCAGTTTGTTTTACATGGAGTGCGTTTTTGGAGTATTTCCAAACTGAATTAAATCATCAATAAAATAAAAATCATCAATTGGGGAACAAAGTGAAAATTTTTTTTTAAAGAAATTCTATTTTTTTGTAGCGACCAAAGCCAGAAGTTAAAATGACTTACTAACTAGTCAGAAAGAGACGTCATTTTCAGCCTGGTTGGTATAGGCGTAGAAAAGAGCGACCTGTCAACTTGCCTTCGGACACACTTCTCCAGGGTTCGAAACAGCCGCTGGCACGTCAAGGTCAACTACACTCCCCCTCTACGGGGTTCAAAAAGATTCCTCGATGTTTCGGAGAAAACATCATACTCCGAACTTTCTCTAAGTTTTATTTGTATTACAAATGTATTTCATTAGAGAAACGCGTCAAAAGTTGAAAAAAAGTAAATGGCTAACAAAACTAAATAATTAAACTCTCTTGAATACTTAATTCTAATATTCATAAATCTCGTCAGTGCACATTTACTAATCATTTGCATAAATATTGTCCTCTAGAGAAAATTATTTATTCATAAATCATGTATTGAGTTTCAAACCTTGAAGCACTCTTTCTCTCTCTCTTTATATATATATATATCTGTGAAGAATACTAATTTATAAATTGAATTACTAACGCGTATGGGAATATCGTTATAGTTAATTATAAGTTTTAAATCAGTTCTGTAATAGTTAATGATGTATGAATACGCAAACAGAATGAATACCTTTGATTTATGAATATGTGGATAATGTGTGTATACATTTTATCTCATGAGATATTATATATCATTCACATTTCAAGATTTAATTTAATTCTGACTCGAATGAACATATTTATCTTTAATTTGAATAAGAGTGTTCAATTTAAGGGAGATAATCACCAATTCATTAACAATGTTTCAATTGATAGAATATCCAGTTGTACTGATTACGCCACACATATTTAATATAATTGTTTAGTAAAATACGTAGGGGAGAAAATTAGAAATACGTTAAATTTTAATGTGCACTAACGGTTTAAAAAAATAGAAACGTGAACGACAAATGGAACGAAAATAACAGGCTCATTTTCAGGACAAAATAATTTTGTTTTTTATTTATTTCTTTATTAATATTCACATCAGAAGCTATAATTTTGAATGAGATTTTTGTTTATATACTTACTGCTTCATGCGAAAAAAAAATTTTGGAATTAGGACTCAAATCCTAGACTTAATTCAAACATATTTGTCTTCTAATGTTAAGCACCAGGTGAAAGTAGCTCTTAATTATTAAGAGATATTGATACGACTCCCATTCTCTTTTAATTTATTTAATTTTGCTTATAAATTCTTAGATTAACAGCATTTAAATGGATTGGTCAATGATTCCAAAGGAATTCCATGAGATGGCACTAGTAGCATCGAAATTCTTTGTTTTCTGTAAGCATTATGACTGGCGAGACACATGATGACTTGCTGACCTTCACTGGGTTTCTGAAGGTCAAACTATTAATCAATACTTCTGCCTTAACGTCCTTGCTGAACTCCGTGAAAGAATAAGGTAAAAAACGTCTCGAATTGTGGAAGAACATGCCATTTCATATTTTTAGGTAAGTACAGCATCCCAGTGCCTTATTCACCGGATCTCGCAACAAACGACTTCAATATTTTCCTAAAGTGAAATTTGTATTAAAAGGAACAAGATTTGAATCCATTGATGCTGGGAAAAAGTAAGCAGTCCGTAATCTAAGGAGCTGACAGAAGATTTCCAATACAGTTTCGAACAATAGAAGATTCACACGAAACGTTGTAGCTATACAGAAGGGTTGTGAATAAAAAGAGATGCGAGTTGAGAAGTAAATATGCTTGATATCAAAATGAAACGTTAAAATAAATGTAGGTCTCGTTATTATTATTATTATTATTATTATTATTGTTATTATATATATATATATATGATAAGAGCCTATATAATTCGCAGATACCTATTTGTAAAATGCATTTATTTGGAATATTGATGTAAATCTGAAATTATTATTTAAAAGGAACTATTACATAATAATTTAAAATTGATAAATTGATATTCTGTTATGCATTCCCAATAGCAAAGGTGATACTTTTCTAAATATCCTTGCTCCCCGTCCGTGAATAAAAGAAAATGAACCATAAATCCTGGGAAAACCCCTTATCTAAACTTCCCCCTGAGCGATTGCACAGCTCAGTGGCAAAAAGCAACAAATTTACTCTCATTTCACACGCTTTAAGCCGCCGTTCTCTAAGAAAAGGAAATAAACAAACAGAAAAGAATGCAGCAACCTCTCCTCTTTTATTCTGTATTTTTTCCCTCGATCTACTCGATTTTTTTTTCACAAAGAACCTACCGACACCTCAAGCAGTTCTTAAATGTGGTTTAAAAAAAAGAAAAAGAAAAATGCCCTTTTTATCCCTTGTAACACGTTCGATCGCCTCTTGCTTTACTTCTGTCAGTCTTCTTCACCTTATTTAGTTCGAAGAACTTTTTCCCTTCTTCTAATAGGGGCGTACTACAGGGTCCGGATCATTTGAGAAATGTTCACCATATTAAATGATGGCAGGAAGTATAAAATGCAAACACAATAATGCAAATAAGAAATATCTACCAGTAACATAAATAGACTCAAAATCTGTTGATGGAATTCCATTTTTAAAGGCATCAATTTTATATCTGGATTTGTAAAGAAATATAGGGGTAAGGTAGAAATGTCCATTTCTCCATTTGAAGCATTTTTTCAATTTATTATTATTTATTATTCTAAACTCAACAATCCAGAAGCAAATTCTGCTTACTCTTTTTGGCAGAGTTAAACTGCGGTTTATTTCGCCCCAATGAAATCCATCCATTGCTAATATTTAATGTCAATTGAACGGTGTATTGGTCAATTGGAATTATTCATGGAATCCAATCATGATCTTTTGATATAAATGGAATGAAGCACTGGTCAATTGGAATAACTAATGGAATCCAATAATGATATTTTGATACCAATTATTGGAGGATTGATCGATAAAAATAATTCATAGATTCAATTATGACCGTTTTATATCAATGGAATGGAGCATTTGGTCACTTGGAATGATTTATGAAATATAATGATGATCCTTTGTTATCAATAAATGGAGCACTGGTCAATTGGAATAGTTTTTGAATAAAGTGATGATCTTCCGATATCATTGGAATGCGATATTTATCAATTGCAATAATTTATGGAATACAATGACCTTTTGATATCAATGGAGCATTAATCTATTGGAATAATTTATGGAAATATTGAGTATCTTTTGATACCAATGGATTCTAATAATCTTTTGATATCAATGAAATGGATATCACAATTGGAATAAAAGCTAGTTTTCCAAGAAGATAACACACCTTCCCTCCACCCAGCATATTTTAAGCGCAAGAGTATACAAAGAGTAATTTACATATTAGTTAACAAACGCAAGCTAGAACAGGTATAATAAAAGAGCAGAAGCAGTTTACCGACATTTTAAAAACAATACAGTTTACAATAATTTAACAATTAAATAAAAAAAAAATTGTTTTCATTGGAAAGAGGATAATAATTCATTAATAAAAATTGTTGCATAGAAATCAAACTACATACTTATTACTTAGGGAAATTTGGTATCTATTGAACAATTATTTTCTGACTAAAAATTGCCTTACCTTGTCACACAGTGTTTCTATTCAAGATCATGATTTCAAATGGAAATTTGGATACATTATTTATAAAATATTAAAAATTTGATTTTTGAAAAATGTTTTCCAAATTTCAAAATACCTGCACTTCTTGTACTTATTAATATATTTACATGAAAGCATTTTCAACATTTTGAAAAAGTTTGAAACAACTTCACCGATAAGTTTTATAGTAACATTTAGTATAAGAGAAGATAAAGGTTGATACACAAGCTAAAATTCAGAAAGAATTCTAATATCACTACATATTGATTTTTTAAGGAAATAGAATTCATTTTATTGTAGAATAGATTCCTAATTTTTTTTCATGCACTATGTATAACACTCTAAAAAAATGGAAGTGTGTGGCAAATATTTTTAGAAGAGTAGCACAATTCCTTAGTATTTTAAATATGCGTTACATTATTCGATTATGCGTTACATATTTGCTTACATTATTCGATTTCACTTCTTACAACTTCTAGTTCTCGAACATTCAACTGATATATAAAAAGTAATAAATCAATCGAAAAATAAGAATTCAGGGGATATCACTTAATAACCTTAATTTTTTAGTCATTTAGGGGGATATCGTTCACTAAATAAATCTAGCCTCTACTATATCCAAATTATAATACTCAAACTTATTAACTAATATAAAGAGAGGGAAATAATACGTACAAATCAAAATTTAAGAAAATACATTTACAGTCAGAAATCTATATGAGCAAAAGAATAAGAATGAAATCTACAGGGTTATAGAAGCAACAGTTTTTTGTACTTACAAACAGAGACTTACATTTTTGCAACTGAAAAACTGTATTTAATAAATCATCAATACATGCACATTTTTCTTGCATTTAAATAATTGATGTAAGCATCCTGTAGATTTAATCAATTAATAATGAATGCTTGTATTAAATCTTAATTCAACTTATGATACCACCTTTTAAATGTGGTTCCATATACTTTAAATTTTAAAAAAAAGTATTTGAAATGCTACGATTTTAATCATAGTTTATGAGCATAAAATTATTTAACTCACCAATTAAAACATCAAAGTTATTCCTAATATTTTTGGTTATATTTTAAAATTATTCCTAGTATTCATATTTTACTGAATAGATTATGATTTGGTTTCGTTTTATTAACATCGCACTAGACGCACTAATGTCGCTTCCACACCACGCCAAAGGGAGGATTTTGAACCCTGATATATTTAACAAGCTTTAGTGACCCGGCTACACGGAGGGTCTTCTGGGGCATAAGCATTCGAATCCACGACTTGGCTGTTACAACGAAGGTCCCAAGTTCGTGACCATGGCAGGTGTCGCATTCAAACTCTTATAAGACTCTTCTTATGCCTATAAATTATATCATATTAATTTTATTCAAGGCACTTAAATATTTCTGTAACTAATTAATATAACTCACATTCCATTTATTTGAAGAGATCTAAAATCAACTAACATCATATGAAAGTCCTCAAAGATTAGTTTAAGGAAAATGAGCGAGAGAAATTCCATTCCGTAGACACAGAGAGAATAATGAAACAAGAGGTTATTCGGCATACATCAGTCAATTTAGAAGCGTAGGGGATTAATCGCAGATCGTTACCTATCCGCCAGACCGATGTGAGCTTTTATCACCATAATAAAACTCTGTCCGGTCGCCCCTTCAGCCCTACTTTCAAATGCCATAAAAACTTAATGCTGCTCCTGTTTAAAGACGAGAAAAATACCCCATGGATAATAATGTCATTCTCATAAATACATTGTGTGGGATTTCAATTTACTACTGGTTTACGTTATAAAAATGAGTAGATACAGGCATTCCTTTGTACTAATGCGAGGGGGGGGGGAGTGTTGCTGTTGGTATTTTCTGACGCGAGATATTGATTTCTAATATCGAGCCTCGCTTTTATCGGATTTTATAGTGGCAAAGATGAGTGATCAGTAGTGAAAGAAAAAAGAATGTGTATTGTAAAGATGGCAGCAAATGGAAGAGAAATGAGTAAACCGGAACAGATATGTATGGCGGAGATTTTAAACCAAATGCGCCATTCTTCATGATAAGATACTTGAGCATCCATTCACATCATTACTGAGAATTACGAATTCCAAGTTTGATTGGTTGATTCAGATTCAATCGGCAATTTAGATTCTGTTAATTTTTATTGTTCTCACATGGCGTATAAGGTATGATTTGTGGTAATTTTACATGCCAGTAGGAAATGGTGTTTTTATTCAAATGGAGTTTAGTGTATTTATAAACTAATAATGCAGATGACACACAATTATATGATTATATTGTATGTTAACGTCACACTGATTAGCAGCATGAAAGCTATTGGTGACGGACTCGTAATTTTAAACATTGTTCAAGTGATGAGGATGACACCTGAGCTGCATCTCCCTTACCAATCTTCCACACCAGGCCAAAAAGAGGACTTGGGACCTAGACCAGATTAAACGAGTATCAGCCCCGTAAAAGGTGGTTTTTCTGTAGAATGAAGACTTGAACCCACCGCTCGACGAAAACACCAGCCGTGAGTCCGTGAACATAAGTACTAATATAACACGGCCGCATTGGTATATTATTAAAGTTTTATATTCTTAGAAGGTAGAAGTAAATTTTATTGTACAAAAAATTACTTCTACCTTCTAAGAAGTTTGGTAAAACAGACGTTAAAATATAGTAAAAGCTGTTTCAAAGAATTAAGTATTATTTTAGCATTTTTATTTTCGTAGCTGTGTGAAATCGAAATTACGAACGTACATTGCAGGCCATCCGATTCGGAATGTGCAGCAGAAGGATAAAGTTAAAAAAAATAACTGCTTAATTGCACTAGTACTGCTACATTAACGACTATGTTTATACAATTAAGAATTACGCGATTTCAAACGATAACGTTCTTTTAATAAAGAGAAGATAACAAAACAGTGTTTATACTTTTGCTGCTATTGATGTGAATGCCTTTGTAATGACGTGGGCGTTAATGGCGTTTATGACAAGTGATTCCCTTTTTACCAGTGGGTATATTGATTTCCAACATCGAGCCCCGCTTTTATCGAACTTTATGGCAGAAAAAAGATAAGTGATCAAAAGGGGGTTAGGGAAGGAATATGCGCTATAGTGGATTGCAAGGAGCGAAAGAGAAATAATAATCTTCTTTAGATATGCGTGGCTGAGACTTGCAACCCTACGGGTCGTTTCGAATAGTAAAATATATCAGCACGTAACCGCATTAATATCGAGAATTCGTACTTCATCACTTTATTGGCTGTCGGGGTATTCTTGAATGGAACATTTTATATTCTGGATTGTTCTCCTGTGGCTCAGAATTCGAATCGTGATGAATTTGAGTGGTAGTCAGAAATGGTGACGTCATTCAAAAGGAGGTTGTTTTTTGTGCCAGATTTCAAGCATTATAATTTAATGGGTGATTTAAAAGATAATTACATACCAGTCATACTTGTTTTCGGGAAGTAAAAAAAATGAGAAACTGCTAAATTTGGATAAAAATATTTTAAGTGATAAATTATATACTGAGACTCTAAGCACATTTAATAGAAAGGTCTTCTATGTATTAGATAACTGCATATCATAACTTAATAATACGGAAATAATCTTTTTCTACCCAAAATTAACAGTGCGAGACAAACGCATCAAAATCGTGAAGATCTCGTATTTTTATTTAAAGAGCAAACATTTAAGAAAATAACATTTACGTAATTTCTAGTCTTCTGGATTCTAGGTTTTTATATTAGTAAAGGGATATTATGAACCTCATCGCAGAGTAAAATATGGCATATATACAATGTGTTACTTTGCAAACACCTTTTAACTTCTTGGAATCGATACTAGAAAATTCGGAAAATCCGACTTTCCAACTTTTGAAAGCGTACTTTATTCCACATTTTTTTCTTCATATTGAAAAAAGTCCATGCATCAAACTATCATTAAAGACAAGCCTTGTAGAGGAACCAGAATCTGTGGAGGTCTAAACCTTCTATTTGAATTGTTGTGAAGCTAAAAGAGTGTGCGCTTACATCTGAGATGCCATGAGAGATCGCTTGACGCGATTTAAAGTTAGAGGTTCATCGCCAGCAGCCCTCTTTTCACTTAAGAATCGACAATAATTTTCAATGCATTTCGTTAACATTTTTGCAGAGTAACTTTATTAAAATATAAAATATTTCTCCTTTTTCCTTAACAAATTAACAAGGTTGTAAATTAGTCATTTTTTTAAAATTACACTTCACAATGATTACTGAAAAAAACGCAGATAAAAGTTTCAGAGTACATTCTTTTACGTCTGCAATATAAAGAAAAACTTAGATTTAATTGACTGCTTTTCTATTCCTCTACGGAGAAAAGTGCTGGAGATAAAATAGATGGTATTATCCTTCATTATTCTTTCGTTTAAGTGATAAGTTACTCTCCTCTATTCGAAGGGTTCCATTTTTTGGAGCAAAGTATCCAAAATAAACTTATAATACAAATATTATTTGTTTCCATTATCTTTAAAGCAATCATCGCACCACAGCTTTCTTTTCTTTACTTTTTTCTGACATCTTCTCCATCATAAAATCCTGTAAAAACACTCTACAATATTCTAAACAAATGTATTGAGTAGTTGGAAACCGCATGTTATAGAGCAGCCATAAGCATCCTCATTGAATCACTGCAAGCATTTGTTAAGATTTGGATTCTAGACCGTTTTTTCACACAGACTATCAGCGATTAAACCAGTTATTAGATAATTTTATTATTCGCTACAAACTTATGACAAGTACTCTATTAATATATGTGTATTACATAAAATTTACTCTATCCATTCAAACTACCATTTAATATCCAATTTGATTTCGTGATCGTTAGGTTAATGCAATTAAATTTCTATTGTCTTCTTCAAATCCGGAATATTTTATCTATTAAATGCAAATATAAGGCGAATCCAAAAAGAGTAAATATTAACGACATTTTCTGAGTAAATGCATTTTTCTTCCAAAGCTTAAAAATAATTTTACGTCAATTTAAATGATTCGTTTGCGTGTCTTCTAGTCTTTAAAAATATTTTAAAATATTTTCAAGAATCGGGAAAAAACGCAATTCTTCAAAAACTTTAAATAGTTCTTACTATTTTGGATGCACTTTATACCATTAAAATATATTTTAAAAATTTATAGTTTTCAGAAAGAAGTGGTAAATTCTTAGAATTAACATTACGTTCGCGATATCAAAATGACTAATAGAGAAGTAGTTAGTGTAGCAATTTACATTTCTTTAGATTGATATATTTTATGAGATATAGATCAATAAAGCCTATTAGAGCTTGTCTTAGTATTTCTTATACATGTATTTTACGAGAAAAGGTCACAAAATGCCATTTCCAACTGAATAAATGTAAGGAAAGATCCTGATCCTACATCAAAGTAAAATGTTGCAAAAATTAACCGATCTCTAATAGGATCTTTCTGGTCTATAAAGCACTATATCTGGTTATCAGTTGATTTATAATGTTATTTGAAGTATTCTGTTTTGGAATTGAAACACTAACTCACATGAGGATTAGAAATATTACCCATTTCTTTTTCTCCAGTGGGAATCATTGCATTTTCTGTTTCTTCCTTTATACGCTCATTTCCTCTGCCATAAAGTTCAAGAAAAGTGCTCTCCAATAATTAAAATCGATATCTGGCAGGTTAGGCAATCACTTGTCGCCAAGCAACAATAACGCCTCAGCAATAGAGTAGCCTGTTTTCTATGGATTTTTATTTCATAAACTAGCAACAGTTAGGTCCCGACCGAGTATTTATGAGAGCGACTTCAATATCCATTGGGTTTCTCCTCAGTTTTAAAGAGACCGGCGTTAACTTTTTATTCTCCGCGATGAGAAGGACTTAGAGGGCAACCGGATAGAGTTTTATTGCCGCGATAAAAGCGCACATCGGTCGGCGAATAGGTAACGATCTGCAATTAATTCCTCCGCTTTTAAATCGACGGATGTATGCCGAATGACAGATCTTGCTTTTTCTTCGATAATACGGTCTTTATAATATTCTGGTAATTTGCGTAACAGGTTAAAAAGGTCCTGATGACATACTCAATATTTTGTTTAGAAATGAAAGATGCGTGATTTATTCCTCTTGGGAAAAAAATAATTTCAAAAAGTTAAAATACGTGTTAAGTAATTAAAATATTTAAATTTAGTAAATTAAATCATTAATGTTTTAAGTCCTTTTCTATTGACAGGAAGTTTTGAAACACATGGTAAAAATTTAAGGGTTCATAGAAAACATCTAAACAAGTAATTTTCGCCATACCATGCATAGACGGAGTGCAAGAGGAGGAAACAAATCGGTCTTACACGCCGTTATTTCTACCATGGATTTATGGAGGCGTGGTGGCATGGAGTAATTAGGAAAAGATTTTGCATTCTTAAATCAGCGGTAGAAGTGCCGATGTGTAAGAAAACTCGCTCTTTATGCTTTGCATTGCAGCACCGTCTATTGTTTCACCTCTTTCTTTCCACCTGTGCATTTTTTGTTGAAAATTGCTTATTTAGATGTTTTCTATCACCCCTTAAATTGTTCTCTTCAGTTTCGAAACACCCCATATATACTATGAAAACGTATATTTCGTTCTTCCTCGTGCCATTAAAGACCAGACGTATAGTGGTGTGGATGCACGTTGAATGTGTCCTTGTTCCAAATCCTCCCCTGGGGTGGCATGGAATTTTGTGGATTGAGATGCCAGTTCAGGAGACCAGATCAGTTGACCAAGACTGAAAATTAAGAGGATAGATACCAATAGCCTTCATGATGCTTCTAGTGCGATGTTTATAAATAATTAATCAATCACACACAGAATGTATTGAGTTCCACATCAATGTCATTTCATTTGATACATGGGTGTTGAATATTAGTCGAAGGTTTACATTGTTGATTTTAAATTAAAGATTTGTGTTTCGATGAATTGAGTAGTTTTAAATATATATAATATCTCAGATGCTGTATTCCTAGGACAAATTTTTGTTAGTGTTCCTTACACGCAATTCTTGATTGATGGATGACGTCACAGAATCAAGACGTATGTTTAGGAGACCGAATTTACAATTTAGAACCTCGACCTCAGTCAAGAGACGATGATGATATCTGAGCTGGGACCCCAGATTCGCAAATTTCTACATCATGCCAGTAGGAGGACTTGAAACCTGGACATAAAAAATTATCATGGGGTTTATAGGCACACACTGTGGGTCTTTATAGGCATCAGGCCTCGAATCAACGAATGACGGAAGGAACACTGGACACCATTTCTTGGCCATGATCATTTGCCTTTTATACATGCCAAAACGCAAGACGGATACTGAAAAACAATAACACATCAATCAATAACTCCCGAGACTAACATTGAAAACAACATTTTTTTTGCAATTTTTTTTTTATTCATCAACATAACACCCTTTGTTAATCACCTTTTAGGGTGATACAATCGTCCCAACGCTTTTCCAAATCTTTTTTTTTTTTCCCCAAATTTTTTTCTTTTTCTTTTTTTTTTTTTTCTTTTTTTTTTCGTAAGAAATCTTTTTTGTTGCGAGTAATTAGCGATAAACAGCTTTCTGAATCATCGACTCGTTGCTGTTTTTGTTCCATCGAAAGCAATCGCGGCACCCACTTGGAAAAAACCTTTTTCACTTCACTTCAAAAAACCTTTTTCAGTAAACACACTTCCATATGATATCTGTGTCATCTCAGCAATCTCACGGAGCTTCACTTTACGATCTTTCATTATAATTTTTGTCATTTCACTCACATTTTCCGGTGTAACGGCTTCCACAGGTCTACCCGAGCATTCCGCGTCATTTGTGTCGGTACGACCACGTTTAAACTCGGCAAACCACCGACAAATCGTTGCTTTTGATGGACAAGAGTCCGGGTAACATTTTTCAATCCATTGTTTCGCTTGCACGGTGTTTTTACCCATTAAAAAACAATGTTTTATCAGAACACGAAACTCGGTTTTTTCCATTTTTTAAACAAACTACAAAACGACTTTACTCCAACCTCGATAACTCAGCTGTTTCTGGTCCAATCAACTTAAAGTTTTGACACGTTTCAAGCAAAGGTTAGTACTCTAGAAAGACCTGGTTACTGGTTTACTACGAGCGCCATCTCTGGGTTAGTCTCTGGAGTTATTGATTGATGTGTTAGAGCTTGAAGAGCTGTTCAAGATTTTACCTTTCAGTGGGGTTTCTGGAGACGTTACACCCGTGATGTCAGAACTCCATATCGTGCAATTTTCAAAGTGCCTACGACATTATATCCTGGAACACCATCAAAAAATTCCAATAGGTTCCTTAATTTCAGTTAAAATTTGTGGACGCTTTAGCCTAGTGATCATGGTCGTGGACTCGCAACTGACGGTTTTCGTCGCGGCGGGGATTGATGCGACAAAAGACCCACTAACAGAGTTGTAACACGTTAAATCTGTCGAGGCCCAAAACCCTCCCGTTGGTGTGGGGCGGAAATAAGGTGAGGGGTGTCAACTCAGATGTTATCATTGTCACTTGAATGAAGTTCAAATGTATGAGGTTCGTTGCCCAAATCCTTGGTGTTGCTTCTAAAACGACGCTAATAAAACCAATCACTCAATCAACCCATTTAAAATCGCAATTGTGTTGAAATACTTGGAACCCAACTATTCTGGGATAATTCTAGACAGTTCTCAAATCGCTGGAAATTTGAACACTTACGAAAATTGTGTCGCAGTTCAATTAAAAGTGGACATTGTTCATCTAACCTCCCTAAAAAGTAATGTACAGAAAATAAAATAAAAATATTTCCTTCTTGTAGAGATGACCATGAAGCGAAATCTAAGCAATATGAGAAAGATCATGAAGAAATTGAAATTTTTGGAATTAAATCAGAATAAAACATTTCAAGAAATGAAGTTATTGAAAAGATCACAGTTTAAAAAAATTCTCATATTCCTTTATGACCTACAATGATTTAAAAAACACATATTGACATGTTAAAAAAAGAAGATAGAAAAATCAAAACGAATAATCGAATACAACAATCCAATTTTTTAAAAAGAAAAGAAAAGAAACAAATAGTGATTATATATATATATATATATATATATATATAAGTTTCTTTACTGAACTAAACACAAAAGTAACACAACTAAATACTCGCATTGCAACATGATTGCAATCTATTTAAACTCTCTTATAAAAGATTACATTCCATTTGGGCTGTCAGAAGAACATGATAGTCCAGAATACCGTAAATTAAAAGATAAATCTAAAAGTTTTGAAAAAAGAAAAAAAAAAAAAAGACTTAATTTTTTCCTCCTGAAAAAAAATCAGTCAGAAGGCTTAAAAAGGCGTTATGATATATAATTTTAATTTCCGTCTGGGAATTCTATCTAATGCATCGTTTTTAATCACTTTTTCAATTTTCTTTGTTAATGATGCAAATAATTGAATGCAATACACTTGGAATGAAAAACAAGAGAGATAATATAACTTTGCACCTTTATTTCTTCAAGCCAGCATCATTATCATTCAAGAAATGTTGTTATAATCTAGAGATTTGCTTAAAATCTCCGGTAAAAATACTTTTCGCATTGATAAAGCGTTTAATTTAGTTTGTATTAACGTCGCACTAGAAGCAACACGAGGGCTATTGGCGACTGACCTCGTAATTTTTAACCTCGGTCAAGTGACGAAAATGACACCTGAGCTGGCACCCCCTCTCCTAACATCCACACCAACGGGAGGACTTTGGGCCCAGAACAGATTTAAAGTGCATCAGCCCCGGCTACACGGCGGGTCTTTGGCAGCCAAGAATCGAACCCGCGACTGAACGAAAACCGCCGGCCGCTAGTCCACGACCTTGACCACTA
This sequence comes from Nephila pilipes, assembly GCA_019974015.1. NCBI lineage: Eukaryota > Metazoa > Arthropoda > Arachnida > Araneae > Nephilidae > Nephila > Nephila pilipes. Next base: position 48,667 of record BMAW01007381.1, on the reverse strand, counting down.
GGCTACCGCGGCCTCGCATTGATAGAGAGAGGATAAAAGATGAGGCAAGTTAATACTTGCTTTAAGTAATGATTTTAGTGACATGACTTTTTGTCAGATCACTGTAGATTTTTAATTATAAACTGTTGAAATAAGGCAAATAATATATCACTTACTGTCAAAAACATCTATATTCCGTCAGGAAAATTCAACTATAGCACTTTATATCCATGTCACTTGCAATCCATGTTACCCGCCGTGTAACCGGGGCTGATGCACATTAAATTTGCCGGGGCCCAAAAGTTCTCCCAATGGCGTGGTGTTTAAGTTAAGAGAGGAGGGTGCCAACTCAGTTGTCGTGTTCGTCACTCGACCGAGATTCAAAATTACGAGGTCTGTTGCCAATAGCCCTCGAGTTGCTTCAAATGAGATGTTATTAAAAACTAAACTAAACCTTGCTGTTTTCGACGTTGAAGGAGAAGCTGCGTGGAAGGAAATTTAACACAGATGCATTTGTTATTTTAGCTGTGCAGGGCTCTTTGAAGAAATTTAAAGAAAAAAAAAGCTTCTCTATTTGTTTTAAAAGGTAGGTTGAACGATGGGACCATTGCATAACATCCAAGGGAAGGCATTCTAAAAAAGAATGATTTATTATTTGCTGTAAACATATTTCTTAATTTTTATTTTTATGATTTTACTCTCAGATTCTATGAAACACTCTTTCTACTAAAACTATTCTAAGCTATGCAACAAATATACATAAATAAATAATGAAATATTTATGAAAGGAATATAATGTTTGTTTTAAATATTAGACAAGAGTTTACTATATATGTAGGGATAAAAATACTTTAATGTTTACTTTATTTTTAAAATTTATGTATTTATTTACTAAGAAAAATAAATTCTATATAACTCCGATATATTTATTTTTATAAAATTAATATTAACTCTAAGGAGATATTTAGTATAAATTATATTGTGCGCAAGGGTAATATTTTTCAATGAAATTTAAAGAAATATGGTTTTTGCTATTTTGATGTAAGCTTAAATAAAATATTACATGTTTAACTCTATTTTGCTCTCAGATGCCGGATAAAGATATTTTATTGCCTAGTGTTTCTATCCAAAGCCATGTTGGATCATTTATATAAAAATAGTTACGATATCTCTTTTTCTAGAAACAATGAAACCAGTGCATCTCACAACATTTGTTTCAACTAGATTTAGGAGGAATGGAAATATTTTGCTTGAAAAAGAATAACAAAAATAGATTCAAACTTTGTAACGACTTGGAATGTATTTCGAGCATATTTGTATTTCTGATTTTGCGTTATTTCTAATATTATCTTGGAGAAAACAGTTATTTTTTAAGAAAAAATAATTTTCAATATAATGATGAAATTAAGTGTTTCTTACATTTTCAGTATTCGATTCGGCCTAATTTACTGTAACATTTGTGTGCTGAACAGATGCGAAATAATAGTCAAACTGTAGCTCAAGTATTTCGAACAGGCGACTAAAATGGGTAACCAATGTATGGGGGTAAAGTCGGGCACCCTTCCTCTAGGGATTATATTGGGGGACGTCAGGGTCTTTCCATACTTAGGAAAGTATAGGCACCATTACCTTTAGACTCTCAAATAATCTTTTTCTTTCCCTTGGCAGTTACAGTGTTTGGTAAACACCAGTGACGCGACCTCGGGATATCCTAGAAATCCTTCTCAATTTTTAACTCTCCTTCGTGCCAAACCTTTTATCTATTTTCCCTTTTTTTTTATTTCCCTTTTTTCTAGCAAATAAGACGTAACTGTGACTGGTAGTAACAGGCTAACAAAATGTAACTGAAAGTGAAGTTTAATGGCGCTCATGCGAAATTAAGGGCCGCGGTAGCCTGGTGGTCAAGGTCGTGGACTAGCGGCCGGCGGTTTTCGTTCAGTCGCGGGTTCGATCCTTGGCCTCCAAAGACCCGCCGTGTAGCCGGGGCTGATGCATGTTAAACCTCTTAGGGCCCAAAGTCCTCCCGTTGGCGTGGTGTGGAAGTTAGGAGACGGGGGTGCTAGCTCAGGTGTCGTCCTCGTCACTTGACCGAGGTTAAAAATTACGAGATCCGTCACCAATAGCCCTAGTGTTGCTTCTAGAGTAACGTTAATAAAAATTAAACTAAACTAAACTTGCGAAATTAAACTTCATTTGCAGTCACTCACACTCAGTTCACTTGAAATTCTAAATAAATTCTAGATTCCCACAAATCATACCAATGACATGTTTATCTATCATTAAAATGTGATTATGATTTTTATTAACATCACATTGAGAAGCAAACACGAAGTCTATTGGTGACAAACACTAATTTTGCACCTCAGTTAATTGACGAGGATGACACCTGAGCTGAGAACTTCCTCCCCGAGCAAGCGGGAGGACTTGGGATCTCGAACAAGTTTAACGTGCATCAACCCTGCTACCCGTGGGACTTTAGTGGCATCAGGACTCGAACCCAAGACTCGACAAAAACAATGCTAAACGCTGCGATTCCACGACTATGACTACAAGGCTACCGCGCAACTACAGTTTATCTAAAATTTAGCTAAGATGTTACTTTCCTAACATAATTTTGAAATTTCGAATTCATACTCAATCAGTGTTATCGAATGCTTATTATTGTTCTATTTAGGAGCGACACGAAGACTATTGGCGACAGACCTCGTTTTTTGAAACTCGGTCAAATGAGGAGGACAGCACCTGAGCTGGTACCTTCCTTTACAAAGATCTCGACTACGTCATCAAAATGACTTGGGATCTCGACCAGATTTAATATGATCAGCCCTGCTATACGTCGGATCTTTAAGAGCATGAAGATTCTAACTTACGAGGGGATAGAAACAACGCCGGTCGCAAATTCAAGACCATGACCAATAGGCAACCCCGCTACAAACTAAAACAATAATAATATATTGTTTTCTTCCAATGCTATTTGGAGAAATAATAGCATCAAACATCTAATTTCTTGTCGATTGATGACAAGTTTGGGAGAGATCACCTACCATTCTTCATTTTGTGACCCTATTTGAAAATTATGATGTATGTCGCCAAGAGTGCTTTTTAGTACCAAATTAATGTATAACAATTCAACCAAAAGTTTCGCTTTGAGATATAGGGAAGGAATAGTTCGTTATCACTGATAAGATAACATTTAAGTTTCAATCACTTTTCTTTACGTTCGAGACGTAATTTGTTTCGGAAGTATTAGTATTAAGCTCTGTTTTTGTGTCAGCATCGATTTTTACAAAAGAATCCCGACTTCTTTAATTTTTTTTTATGTAGCATGAGATTGACGTAAATATATTTAAAAAAATTAACATGTGATTGCTTTATTACACACAAACTTTACAAATATACTTATATTTCTAGAGTGTTTATTAAGAGCACTTTTTACGGTATTGTTCTTACAATACGTGAAGTGTAATTTCCTATCTATGAAAGACATCGAAAAGCACTGCCTATATGAGCATAACTCTTTTGTTGTAATAACTGAAAGTTACATGTCTTATTCATTTAACTTACTTGTTTTCCTTGTTTCCAAGTGCCATTGAAGTACTGAGAACTGAAGAAGATGGAAATGAAATTCAAGTAGCAACGTGACATTATACCCGACAACACCTCTCCCAAAATGGAAAAAGCTCCCTAAAATACATCACTTTCGTTCTGGTAACGAGGTGAAAGCTACTACTAAAGCCTAGTGTCGAAAATAACCACCGTAATCGTTCACCGGTAAGTTATCTGGTCTATTCACGTGTTGGCGAAATGCGTTGAAGGGTACGGAGACTATGTCGACAAATGAATACAGTATTATATAGGAGACGCATGTGACTTTGGGATGCATGTGGGATTACTTACTACATAAAAATTACGAGACTATGTTTGATAAACTATTTTATTACTGGTGAATATAATATATATATATATATATATTTGTTGCTGAATTCATAAAATAAAAGTTCTTAAAAAGACGCTGCAATTGTTTTAACGTAATCCCCTCCACATGACGGAACCTTAGAAGAAATAGGGTTCGAAACAATTAAATAATAAGACACCACCAAGAATTCAATAAGAAAACATACGCCTACCAAAGATAAAAATACAACGTGTGTAAGTTGGTTGAGTGATATCTGCTAAGTCAGTTCGTGTCATCTGATCACGTTGTATTTCTTACAGTTTAGTTTCCGAGTGATGTAAATCTAATTAATTTTAAAATGGATTACTACATATTTTAATATTTTATCAAATTAATTCTGCTCAAATTGACACCTCAAAAAACATCTGCTGAAACGAAATTCGATATTTGATGCAAAAGTGACACATAAATAAACAACAGAAATTATGTTTTAACAACAATTTTGAAATACAGATGTATAATGATAAGCTAATTTTCGTGAACACATTCGATTGCAAAACG
>BMAW01007381.1:0-34716 GCA_019974015.1 Nephila pilipes | reverse complement strand
AAAACCAGTTTAATACTTCTATGAGTATAGCAATCACAAAATTTCTCAGTGAATTATAAATTACTTTAGTTTACACAACTATTTTTATTATTTCCTTTTTATTATGGCACAAAGCCAGCAAAATTAAAAACGTGACTTAACTGATTTTTCCTTTCTTTTGTTCATTTTCAATTCATTGTCATAGCAACCCTGAGATAATTTTTAAGTCTCGATTTTTTTTCCGTCTGTCTCGTTCTAAACTTTTCTACTCATCTGGAACACAAATATTTAGTTAAAATCATGCACTAATTAAAAATGACACTCAAAGTCATTTTCTTAATTAGAATCCATGTGATTTTTGAGAGCAGTTAGACATAGTTTCAGGCAGCATTTCTTGTTGTTACATATCAGGTTTATACAGTATTACAACTGTGAACAAACAGAATACTAAACAATAAAATGTAATCGATACCCAGCAAATATTCCACAAGGGCTAAAAAAATAATGAGCAAAAGCATGAAACAAGAGAAGCTCGCAACAACTTGATTTAACTATTATAACATTGTATTAATTTATCTTCTGAGAATCGGCTTTTATCAGTACAGGAAATTTCGATTAAAATAATGATCAATGTTTGAATTTAATCTTGGAGTTATTAGAATGAAACGAAATACAGAATTATTCAAAATGATTAAGCCAATTTCAAAATTCCATATTTTCCAAAATAAACAATACGGAATAATAAGAAATATTTAATTACTAAGGTAAATTGCATAAGTTTTATATCGCGAACAAAATAGATGGCCCTGGTGTGTTCTTCGCGAAACAATTTCACGAGAGCTGTTTTAGAATCTTTCACGGAGCTACCTCACATTTGGTCGCAGTGAACCAGATGGCTCGATGTCACACAGCTGGCCGCCTAAGGCACTTGATACGGCTCTTTGTTATGAAATTACTTTGTAAGAGATAAAGCATATACGCCATCATTAGCCCGAAATTTATGTGAATTTTGACACCGGATGTCTGCTGCTGTTCAACATATTACTACTAACATTTTACAACGTATTTAGCAGGAATATACATATCGAATTGACATTAAATGTGTAACTAAAGGAAGTTGCTTCAAACGCTATACAAAATATTCAATTTTTTCTCTTTGCATTCATGTTTTACTCATCTTTCTGTGGCGTTCATTTTTTAAAACATTTTTCTGAATTTCACTTGGTGTGTGTGTGTGAGTGTGTGTGTCATCAAATTTTCGATCGTTAATTTAACCAACTTCCCATCAAGCTAGAGCTTTGAAATTTTGAAAATCGTTCGTACTCGCCTAACAATGCAATATTTAGACGTTTGCAACTAGTTTTAACTAATATTTCAATAATTTTAATAAGTCAAAATATTCTTTCCTCTCAGCGCTTTTAGGATTGAGGAAAAAAATTTATTTCCCCCTCTGGGAAAACCGGGCACTCCCCACGCCGCATGAGGTATCGTAATCCTTTTGTAATCACAAAGGGGAGATACTATCTCCCCTTTACTATCTCCGAGATAGTAAGGGTTGCTGACTTTTAGTCAGTAATCATTCGCAAGAAAGAAAGTTTCCAATATTTGGCGCCATGACTTATCACAATAATTTTTTCTGAATTCTGGTTCCCATTTTTTTTAATTGAATGACTTACAAACTTTCAAATGCATGTTTTGATTTTATGAGTATTAGGAATTTTTTAATACGCTCACAAATTTATCTTTTTAAGTAAATTTTAAAGTTAAAAATAACTAACAGTTTTAACTAATATTTCAATAATATTCTCTAATAAACTTTGCCACCACATAAAAACGTTGGTTTTTATATCGAATTATTAAAATATGGAATTGGGAAATCAGGTGTGTGAATTATTTTGAATATAACTTTCTACTCTTTCTAATTTTTTGGATATTTACATCATTTACACGAGTTTAGAATACGCGTAAATGCTTTACGTACATATTTTTAATCGTTTCAATTTTATCTTCTGTGATTTGTCTGTGATATTTCCGTTCAAACTGTAATGAGGCAAGATAAAGCAGGATAATAGCCAGGTTCTAATAAGTGTTTCTTTATTATCGCCACATAAACTGAAATTGGATCGTTTTTCGATTTTAAAACTGGTTTTTCAGCCAGGGTCTTATTCCAAGCATATAAATAATACATATTTTTAAATTCGAGGTTTATAACTTTCGCTAGAGGTAAAAACTTATCTTAGAAGCGCCAGTCAGTAAAATCCTCGTTAGAAGTTACCACACAACACAGGCGATGTCACAACTTCCTGACTCTTTCTGGCTCTCTGGATTGTTCTTGTAGCAGAGAACAGACACGACAGTAGGAAAAGTACGTTGCAGATGAATGGTACTGATTTAAATGTTTCCATTTCGTTCTGCTGTCCTGTGTTCGTCCAGTTGCAGTGAATAAATGTAGTATTTTGATTCGACACAAACACACAGACTAATATTTCTTCAATTATTTTATGAGTTAGCTGGAAATATTAATAACGCAGTGTTACACCTGAAACGTCTAAGGCAATAATTTATAAATATTTTGCATTAGATCTCAAAATCCTAACAATTTTTTTACAGTAAGGGTATTGGCTCTCGTCTGCCTGTAATTTTGATTTCATTGACATAAAGTTAATCCTATGGAATTTCTACTATAATCCTCAAATCTATACGATTTTATCTATTTGAAGACAAAAAGGGGCATCCGAAAAAGCAGAAGAAGAAGAAGATTTCTGTAGAGTCTCGTTTTCCTTCTAATTTGTAAAATTAGCTTTACGCATATTTCAACAATTCGTTGGTGGGAATTTCCGATCCTTAAGAATTATCCTAAGATACCTTTTAGAATCGGAGAAAATTCAACAAAATCCTTCATTATTGTTTGCTCTTTCAGATGCACCTTTTTGCATTTATATATTGGGTTGTTCGGAAAGTAATTTCGTGTTTTTTTATGGAAATGAAAGACAGTTTTCGTATAATAAACAAATGCTTTATTAAATTATATATTGGCAGTTCTGGTCCAACACCTTTAGCCATCTTTCTGGTAGTAGCATAATTCCACACTCATAAAATTTTTGGTCTTTGCTGGCAAAAAACTGATTGAGGTGGTTTTTGACCTCCTCATTTGAGGTGAAGGTTTTACTGTCTAAAAATTTTTGGAGTGACTGGAACAAATAATAATCCGATGGTGTCAGGTCTGGAGAATATGGTGGGTGTGGCATTGTATCCCATTCAAGCTGTAAAAGCTTTTGGGGAGTGACCAAACTTGTGTGAGGTCTCGCGTTGTCTTGGTGAAACACTACACCTTTCCTAATGATTAGTTCTGACCTTTTCTGTTGAAGTGCATCATTCAGTGTGTCCAACTGATGACAGTAGACTTCCGAATTAATCGTTGTGTTATCCGGTAAAAGCTTAAAAAAAACGATTCCTTTAAAATCCCACCAAACAGACAGCATCACCTTTTCTTGGTGAATATTGGCTTTGGAAATGGTTTAAGCCGGTTCTTCTTTTTTGCTCCGTGGCCACTTGCGTTTGACGTTGTTGTATATAACCCATTTTTCGTCCCCAGTGATGATGCGCTTCAAAACGGATAATTTTCGTGACGTTTGAGAAGCGAATCGCAGACGTCAATGCGGCGACACAGATTTCTCTCTGTGAGAACATGGGAAACCCATACATCGAGCTTCGAGGATAATCCCAGGCCTTTCAAGTGGTCATAAACTGTTGAATTTGATAAATTTAAATTCAATCCGATCTCACATGTTGTTATTCGCCGGTTCGCATCAACTAATGCCTTTATCGTGTCTTTATCTGCTTCAACCGGCCTTCCCGAACGTGGTGCATCTTCGACATCAAAATTACCGGATCGAAATTTAGCGAACCAGTTCTGGCACTGGCGTGCTGTCAACACACCTTCTCCATACACATCGTTCAATTTCTTTCTGGCTTGAACAGCATTTTTACCCTTTTCTGAAGTAAAACTGTAAGATATGTCGAAAATGCTGCTTATCGCACTCCATATTTAAAATGGCACCAACCAAAAACTACTGCGTAGAATTAATTGGAATTTTTCGCACACAAGCCTTGCTATATGAGCTCTCAAAGCATATATAAATAATTATACGGCTTAAATGTTAAGTTGGGTGCAAAAAAATACAATTAAATCCTATGTCGGGAAAAAACGAAATTACTTTCCGAACAACCCAATAGATAGCACTGTACAGAGTAAAAGAAATTCCATTGGAATAATTTTACCTTCATGAAATCAAAATGGCCGATAGAAGGGAGATTTAAATGGTTGCTGACTTTTGAATGAATGAATGAACCTTTGATAAGAGAAAATAAATGTAAAACATAATTAGCATAAATGGATGGTTTGATTCGGTTGGTTGAGACTTATACAAAATTCACAATGTCCTCTATTGATTATTTATCTTGAACGCTAACAAAATACATTGGAAAATAAAGGTGACATCAGTATAACGAAACGAATTTTTTAATTACCTATCTCTTATAAAAGGGGTAGATTACAAATTCACTATTGATAACAATTCCCCGTTCCAACTCAAAAAATACCGTATTAAAATGAAAACACCTCGATGGATTGTGAATATGTTTAGTTAATTATCGCCAAGTGAACCTTTCTTTTCCACCAGCTCATAATTATATGCGAAAGTGTAGTGTTTTTAATAGGATAACTGGATGATTAACTTTATTAATTAACTGAAACTCTTTCCATGAAAAGTACTTTCGTAATCCCCAATTCGCTAAACTTTGAATAGAGCGAAAAAATTACCGATCTTTCATTTTGCATAAGCACCTTGCGTAAAAATCATATTGGCTTAGGGGGGAAAGAACCGAAAAATATATGGTGATCGGTTGCTTGGAGGAATTAATTAGCCAGTTATTGAAGGGAAATTGCGTCGTTTTTAATGACGCAATAACGTCATTTTTAATGACTTTTATGAACACATTTAAAGTAAAGAGATACATTAAAAGTAATTCTTGAAAGCTATGAATTCCTAAGAATCCGCTGCCGTTCTCTAATGGCCGTAATAATACGGTAGATGACTTCACCTAAACGTTGTGTATACAAGCCAGCGAAGTGATTTCCTCACATTCAACGCTCTCCAGGAAACAGCATCCCTTAGTTTAAGCAGACAACATTTGGGTTACGTCTTCTACCGCAACATTACGAGCGTCAAATAACGGCTCCGCTTTTCTAGGAAACCACAGCTACAGTCTTACCATAATTTTTCTCTTGTTTCCACGTGTCGCCGCGGTTGCTTAGTGGTCATAATCACGAATTTGAAGCCGGATTTTCCTTCACACTGTCATGTGTTCGAGTCCTTATCCCGTTTCAGCCACACTGTGAAGCGGGGCTGATGCACGTTAAATCTGTTCGAGACTCCAGTACTCCATTTACGTAGTGTGGAAAGTTCGGAGAAGAAGATCTCATGTTATTTGACCGAGACTCATGTTATGTTATTGGCGAGAAACAGCAATGTCCGTCGCCAATAACTTTCACGTTCTTTCAATGTACGAATTAATAAATTATCAATCAGTCAAAAAGTGTTCTCTAACTTACATAAAAAAAGAACAAAATATTCTGAGGAGACATCGCATGTATACTTAGTTGCATTCATTAAAAGAGTCATATGCTTCCATAAATGAGGTAATTCTTTTTCATTGCTTCCAGAAGTTTCGGACTTGTTTGAAGAATCAAAAATTTTATTTTTAAACAGAAGTTCTGTTTCCCGTTTCTCATTAATCAGTAGAAAAGTATTCTGGAAAAATTTGTAGTTATTGTGAAAAATCGTATTTTGCTCATTCATACTTTTGGAAAATGATTTGTTCCGTTAGTTGTTTGAAAATACTTGATGTTGGAAGATTTTAAATATTATTTTCTCTCGTAGTTAATAAAAAACTAATCTAAGCAGGAAAAGCAATACTGTGATTATAAATATTCTAGAAATGGTGCAATAGCCAACAAATCCCTTCGTATTTGTACGAATAACTTTTATTAATAATAATAAGACAAACTAAAATGAAATAAAATCTATGATTAGTTCGCTAGAAGCTAAGATCCACTTTCCTGATTTTCATACAACAGACTAATTTTTTCTTTATTCTACTTTAAAATATGACAAATATATAAGAACTTGCTGAATATGTGTCTTATATTTATCCAAGACTCAAACTTCAAATCCCAGCTTTTCCTGATTACAACTTTTAATAAGGCATTTGTAAGTATTTAGAGGTAGAGTTCATTACAAATTAATGAGACTTAAATACATGGCTTCACCCTCAATCGTACGTATTTTTCTCTATGATTTGCTTACATTCCCTAAATTAAGTTTTCTAGAGGAAGAACACGATGCCAACGAAGAAAGACAGACTAAATTCCGATTACCCTATCGCAAGATAGCCTTAACTACGGTTTCCTTGGCAACCTTTGTTGTTATATAGTGACTGCAATATTACGGTGAATGGCGTCACTAAAGCGTTGTCTATGCAAACCAGTGACGTTGTTTCCTCGCATTAACGCTCTTTGGGAAAACCACATCATCTAGTTCATACAGACAACGTTTTAATGACATTAGCCATCGCCTTTTTGCAATCGCCATGCAACGATTTCGTTTTCCTCGGAAACCATTAATGTATTGCAGCCATTCAGTTGTCTTGTATGTAATATGTGGTACCCATGCTTGTCTATTTTTTTCAGTAATCTTTATTGTTTTTGATAAGAGATGTGTGAAAACGTCATGGTTATTTTCCCATTACCTGTAATGTTATATATATATATATATATATCATTATCAAAAAAAATTCATAGAGCAGCAGGAATCAATATTTATTCCTGTATACGGGGAAAAGGGGTGGATACATTTGAAATGGATGTAATTTCATACAAAACTGCAAAACAAGGTGAATCACGCAAATTAATTTTTATAATACATCTAAATCACTGAAACGTTTTTGAAAATTTCATTATAATTTGATCGGCAAAAACATCTGGAGAAACTGGAAAAGAATAAGTTGCAGTTCTGTTTATTTTTCATTAAAAGGGTCTATGGAATGAATTAAATGAACTTGAATGGCAATAATGCGTAGAGAGAGAAAAAATACTCGAGTAAGATAAAAAGAAGATGTGCTTAATTTCTAGCACTAAAAAAACCCCACTTCTACTGAAATGTCTTTCTAGGTGTTATTTGTTTGGCAAAAACACCTAGTGAGACTTCGTGTTGCTCGTTACTTAGGATTGCGTATGGAAAAGAGATTATTTTGAATTACAAAAATAGTTCCAATCAATTTACTGTTTTATTTTATTTTCGGGAAGAAATCGTTACACTGCAAAGATCCCACCCACACTGAGGACATTCAGCTTCTAATTACATAAGTTGTAGATAGCGCTTTACTTTTTAACATATCAGACCACTTTTAATTATCGTTACAAAATAAAAAAGCTAACACATGCTTACAAATATAATAGCGTGAAATTCAACAAATGTCTACCATGATTAATTGGAGAAAAGTAAATCAAGCAATGATTACAACCAACATGAATAAATTTTCGGCGGACTATGTACTTTCCACCTCATTGTGGTAGGAGTTCGGTTGTTCTTGAATGACGAGGATGATCTGAACCCTCGATCTGTCGATCCGATGGAAATTTGTTCGCTTGCTTTGTAGCAGTGTTCTTATCAATTGGAACAAAAATAATTTCCTTCCTGTTTTCGTATATCTTCCTGTCTCCTCAATTTTTCTCGTCTTTTCCGCTCTTTTCTTCCCGTCTTTGTTCTGAGGGTTTCAATTTTTCTTGACGTTAGATTTCTTCTTGGTATTCAAATTTAAATACATTTGCCTTTTCTTTCTCTGTCTATGTTTACTTTTCATTTCTTCTTTCTTTCTCTTTTCCTCTTCAATCTCAACTAACCACCTGAAATCTTCTTTTCCCCTTTCTATCTTTTTTCTTTCTTTATCCTTATCTGCTGGGGCCCAAAGTCCTCCCGTTGGCATGGAGTGGAAGTTAGGAGAAGGGTTCCAGCTCAGGTGTCATCCTCGTCACTTGACCGAGGTTCAAAATTACGAGATCCGTTGCCAATAGCCATCATGTGGCTTCTAGTGTGATGTTAATAAAACCAAACCAAACCTTTCTTCAGCCTTCTTTAGATTTCTTGCTAAGCTTTTTCAAATAGTTTCGTGTTTTGATTTGATTTCAGCCAAATTCTTAGAACTTATTTTAAATAAATAAAAATAAAAATTGACAAGAAGGCAAATCGAAGGAACACCGCCACGTTCTAACAATGTTTTTATAATCCACATTTTAAAGTATTTCCAACTGAATATTTTTATCAATTGCACTTGCGAATATCTGTTATCACACACTTCAGACGTTATAATCAACTAATTATCCATAATTTCACAAGCTCTTAACTCTTAACAACTAATTCATTAGTTTCAGGAAACTTTAATATTCCTGGTCTAAAAAGCTACGTTTTCGGCGTTATTAAGGGTTTCATATCCAAACGCAATTGTTTTTCGTTACAAATATAATTACACCCCGAAAATTGAATATAAATCTTTCATTCAACGGAGCTCGCTACTCAACGGGAAGGGCGGTAGTTAAATGGTCATGGTCGCGGACTCGCAGCAGGTGGTTTTCGTCGAGTCGTGGTTTCAAGCCCTGATTCCACAAAAGATCCACAATGTATTGGGTTGGAGGGAAAGTTCTGTCGTATTTTAAATAGGCAGGTGATTTTTCTTGTAAATAAAAAAAACATGTGGCTAGTGAGTCATTCAGATTTTTTTTTTTGTTCTTTTAGCTGCTGCATAATATAAAAGGAGTCCTTTTTTACCGTTCATCATTTACTTGTGATATTTAAAGTGAAAAGCATGTCAGTAGATAAAGTGCATTTACGACACTGCATTTTGTATGAATTCCAAAAAGGGAAGCAACGCATCGGTTGCATGTAAAAATTTACATGCAGTATTAGGAAAAGGTATTGTAAATGTTCGTACTCGTCAAAGATGGTTTAGCAAATTTTGTTCCGGGGATCTGAGCCTCCAAGAAAGTGATCGATATGGACGACCATCCAAGATCGATAATGATGTTTTGCGATCCATGTTGGAAAATAATCCACAATTAATAAGTCGAGAAATTGCAGAAGAGTTTGGTATTCATCATACAACTGTTGGAGATCACATTAAATCTCTTGGGTTTGTGTTAAAGCAAAGTGATTGGGTTCCACATGAATTAACGGAAAAGAGTTTGTCTGATCGTGTAAGAATGTGTTCGTCATATCTGATTAGACACAATGTGGAGCCGTTTTTGGACAAGCTGGTTACTGGAGATGAAAAGTGGATTCTTTACGAGAATATTAAGAGAAAAAAATCTTACTGCAAACCAGGAACACCATCAGCAATAGTTCCAAAACCAAGTATCCATCAACGAAAAGTACTGCTTTGTTTGTGGTGGGACAGGAAAGATCCAGTGCACTAAGAGTTGCTGAAACAGGGAAAAACCATTAACGCGAATCTGTCCTGCAATCAGCTGGATAAATTGAATGCAGCTATCAAAGAAAAAAGGCCAGCATTAGTGTCCAGAAAAGAAATAGTGTTCCACCACGATAATGCTCGACCGCATACTGCAATGGTGACACAACAAAAACTGAATGCGTTAGGATGGGAAGTCCTTAGTCATCCACCGTATTCACCTGACATTGCACCATCTGATTATTACTTGTTCAGATCTCTGCAAAATTATCTAACGGGAAAAAAATTCAAGTCTTTTGAAAGTGTTTCGAAGGCAGTTGCTGACTATTTTAACTCTAAGGACGAGAACTTCTACAAAATAAGAATTCACAGGTTACCTAAAAGATGGCAATAGGTTGTATCAAATAACGGAGCATATATAATTGATTAATAATGAACACATATTTTTATAAATGAATTCAAATATTTTCTTTAAAATACGACAGAACTTTCCCTCCAACCCAATAGTTGGGTCTGGTGTACATTAAATTTGTCGAGGTTCAAAGTCCACCCGTTGGCGAGGTGTGGAAGTTAGGAGAGGGAGGTGACAAATCAATTGTCGTTCTCGACCCTTGACCGAGTATCAAAATTACGATTTTCGCTCAAATAGCCCTCGTGTTGCTTCTCAGTGTGGCTTTAATAATTAATCACACTCACTCAATACACAACGTTGGTCACACCCACATTACGGTTTTTAACCTTTATGGCGTTTTTAAGTTATGGGTAGCACTGTTCATGGTTCAACAGACTTCAATGAGATAAAATTAACCATGTTTAATTCTTTTCCCAAAAAAAAAAAAAAACTTTCTTTTCGAAAGAACTGGTTAAATTAAATCACTAATTCTCTCCAGGGAAAAGACTGGTAAAAATTAACCTTAATTAATTTTTTCTTATGAAATTCCTAAAAAATGAGTTGTTTGAATTTCATCGCCAATAACAACTAGAAAGACTAGAGTAAATTTTAAAAAAAATACATGTGCCATTTTTTTCAAAAACAACCTTATTAAACTAATTGATTGAATTTGATTGCGAATAATATTTAGAGAGAGCTTATTAAGGTTAAAAAAATAGTTAAATTAAGGTTAATTTGTTTTCTAAAATATTTTTGTGGAATTAATTGGTTGAATTTGCCTATCAATAACATCTAGAGGGAATGGAATACCATAAAAAATGTCTGTTTTTAAATATTTTCCACACAAAAAACTTAAACCTCTATCGATCGTGATAAATTTAATAAATCACGCTTACTGAATCCCATAATTATTTCAACAGCATATTTTCATAATAAATAGTCATTGTTTTTTCGGAGAAAATCCCCTCCTCCCAAAAAATTCAGAAACTTTACTAAAAATCGGATTTCAGTCGGAAACTTTTCAATAAAATAGTAATCCTCTTAAATAAATACTTTGAATGGCACTTAATCAGTTTCGAAGAAATCGCTCAAATCGTCGCCATTCTTTTCGCCAATAAATATGGTATTGCGAATTCAACTATGGGGAGGTATTACCAGGATTGGGTTCTCTCACGCACGACAGGTGGCTTGGAAATATGTCGGCTGCTTTGGGATACGTTTAATAACTGATTCGAATCTTCCCCCTTCCCCTATCTTCGAACATTTTCTATCGAAACACCTCCGTCCTAAACTTATATTCCAAGACGTAATATCTTTTAGATCAGTGCCTGGAACGCGTTGCTCTGCACAAAAAAAAAGGTAAAAGAACATGAAAACAAAATAAAATGTTAAAAACGAGAGACGGGAAAGGCAAGGAAAAAAAAGTGAGCACAAAGTTTTAATCTTTTTGAAGGAAAAAAAAAGTTTTTTGCTTCTTATTTATGACAGAATGGAAGGGGATGGAGGAAGAAAGGACGAGAAAGAAATAAAAAAAAAATAGAAGGAAAGCGATGGAAAATAATAACAATGAAAAGGAGAGATGAATTCTTTCTGGGCGATGCTGTCACCATGGAAGACAAATAACTGCAAAATAGCTGACATAAGTTTTGTCTTATTTTGATGGAAAAGGCAAGAAATAAAATCAGATTCTTGGCGGCGAAGAATGTGTTTCGAGGAAATGATTTTTGAGTTTTGAAGCATCCAAAATCAATATCGGAAGACGTCCTAAAAAGGCTTTCAGATTGAATATCCACCTGTAAATCAATAAGCATCCTTGTAAGCGTTATGCTAGCGGCATTTCCTCCAACGGGATATTAAAAGAGAAGGTTATGAAAGGGCAATTTCGAGCGAAAAACGTTTATTAGGTTTGACTTTTGAATCCTTTCCCACACAATCAAGAAATAAAAGTTCTCTTGATAAGTTCTTGATTTAGATTTATGAAAAGTTCTTAAAATAAAAATTGAAAACAACCGATGAACAGAACCGTATAAAATGGGAAGGCAATACCGTATAGAAGAAGAGAGTGAAATTTGTTTTTTTTATAGAAATATATTTATCAAAAAATTATCAGCTGCAAATTAATGTTATTCTAAGTTTTTTTGTGATATATGTTTCCTTTACTCACACAAAACCCAAACTAATTGATACAATACAGACAAGTTTATAGTAAAAAATTGAAAAATTCGGCACATGAAAGATTAAACTACTCTGATACAATTAAAAATGTACGTTAAATGCCTCTCTCATCAAAATGAATAACCATTATTTTTTCGAAAATGGTGTACACATTACAGTCATAACTTTTAATGTCTTTTCTTATGTTTTCCTTTGAATTTTAATATAGGAAAAAATATATATTATATAGGAATATATATTTTAATATAGGAAAAATATTATATATATATATATATATATATCAACGATGTTTTTACGCAATATCTTCTCTCTGGAAGGTTTTACGTGGCCGCGGCAGCCTTGTGGTCATGGTTTCAGATTCGTGGCCGGCAGTTTTCGTTCAATCGCGGGATCCTTGACCGTTAAAGGGCCGCCGTGTAGCTGGGGCTGATGCATGTTAAATCTGTCGGGTCCCAAAGTCAACCCGTTGACGTGGTGTTGAATTTAGGAGAGGGGGGTTCCAGCTTAGGTGTCGTCCTCGTCACTTGACCAAGATTCAAAATTATGAAGTCCGTCGCCAATAGCTCTCGTGTTGCTTCTAGTGCGACGTTAATAAAAACTAAATTAAACTGGAAGGTTTTACATTGCCTTTAGTCAGAGCTGTTTCCTCAACACCTTTACAAAGGAAAGTTTTCAAACAAAGCTCTTTGCATTGCTCTAAAATGAGAGCTTTCTCAGATATCTTCTCTTAGGAAGGTCAATACCCGTCTCTACCGAAGGTAAACCTTTTTTTTTTTTTTTTTTTTTTTTTGCGCTCGAGAATGGCACCAAATGCAGTTAATCACCTCAAACAGTAGCTAGATATTACACATGACTTTTTTCAATCTCCACGTATTTTAAAAAGAGTGAGAAATATTTTTATTTTGAAGGTTATTCATTACACTAGCTTTGCTAGACTCGCTTAGTTTTATATTCAACGTTAGTGGCGTAATGTTTGATGAGCTTATTTAACTAGATTTTGCCACTTTCGCGGAGTCTGCAAATTAACCTCGTTTCATTTGACGTCATGATTAGTACCCTGTGAAAGTGTTGTGACAAGGTCAGGTTGTAGCTTGTCTAATCTAACTAATACCTGTTTATTTCCTATCAACTACACTGCATCCGAAATTTACTTCGCCGAGGATGGCAAAAATGTATTTGTTTACGAATTATGCAAGACTTCTAAAATACAAAATAATTAACATAATTTCTCGACATGAATCCCCAGTCTTGTGTTTATAAATCTGAATATTGACAATTTTTTTTAATAAGTTAAAAAATAAATCAGTGTATGGTTATATTTTGTGTTTTTAACCCAGTGTCTGGATTTGTCTGCCCCTACCTCAAAAGTTGCCTCCTTTAGGTTTTTGTACTTAACTCAAGTTAGGGAGATAAGGGAACGTTAAGCTTTATCAAAATATATTTCCTAACAGCCTTCATGTGTAGGATTACAGCTGGGTCCTTATTTGCTGCATTTTAAGTGTGGTTTGATGGAATTATTCAACAACTGAGCAATGATACGCTTTCTTATCCCACTTTCTTTCTAAGAGGAATGTTTTGGATGACATGCGTAAAAGAGCATAAATAATTTTTGGTCTTCATTTAATTCAGTCTGGTTTCTTGAAATGTTATTCCTCCTTTCCAAATATCTCCAGAGCTATATTTGAATTTCACTTTTCTCCTTTATCTTTCAGAACACTTTTATGCACAGCAAGTGTGCTTACTCCAAATTCTCTCTCTCTCTCTTTCTATGCATTTCTGTTGGTTTAAATAGGTATTTTAATAACTTCCTTCCATAGGGAATAATATGCAATTTCATTTAAATTTCCCTTGCTTCGAGTGCAACAAAGCGTGCACACATTTCAATTTCGAATGCTGCGCGTGAGGATATATTCTTACCAAAACAATCGAAGAACGACAAGGACGCATAGAATGGAAAGGGGGAAAGCCAGCCTCATTTTGAAATGCTTGCTTCCACTTTTCCAGAAAAGGGTGCACTCGCTTTTAATAATTGATTATTACTTCTGCGTCCTTTTCTTTTTTTGTTTTCCACCCTCCTCCCCTATCACTGGGGCCCATCTGGAAGCTATTTCAGACCCATATGGTGCAAAAGCATTGTACTTGATTTTTCAAAAAGTGCGTTATTAAAATCCTCAGCGACAGTGAATACGAGAATGTCACATTAAAGAGAAAATATCACCTTTTTTTTCTATTTCACTTTTCCTTTTTTTTTTTTTTTTTCTTTTTCAGATCGAGTCGGGAGACCCTACTCTTCAATAGAAATCGGTGTCGGTCGCAGAGAAAAGGGAAGATATTGGAAAAAAGATGGGGAAAAGCGGTCGGTATTAAATTATAGACTGGAGCTGGTAAAAAGAAGAAATAAAAATTGTTTTTTATTTTTCGTTTCTTACCAGCAGTAC
This sequence comes from Nephila pilipes, assembly GCA_019974015.1. NCBI lineage: Eukaryota > Metazoa > Arthropoda > Arachnida > Araneae > Nephilidae > Nephila > Nephila pilipes. The sequence goes on along the minus strand of BMAW01007381.1, from coordinate 20,211 downwards.
CGCTTTCTGTATCTTCCCTGTTTTTGATGCAGATGGTAATTATGTATATTAAACTTTTTAGAAGATGCTTTTCATTCTCACAATATGTTTCTTTTTTATTTTGTTCCACGTGCGGGGCAACAGCGGATAGACTGAAAATTTGCTCCTAGATAAATTTTATATTTAGATACACTCTGTACGTAATCTTCTGGCATAACAAGCGATGCAGGCATAGTTACTTTTATAGTTATAATAATAGTTAGAGAAAGTGATAGTTGTCTTACTTTGTTTTTAAGTTGCAGTAATGATGAAATTTAGCAATACATTTACTGAGATTCCAAAAACTAATTTCTTTTCGCTTGCATTCTCTTTTGTTTCAATAAAGAACACATAAATTTCCTTTTTTTTATATTAGAGTACACCCTCTTTTATCCGGCATCTTTGAGAATACAACCAGATTAAAGAGCACGTACCCTTATTATTTCGAAACATTTTTAAATTACACGTTTTTGCGCTTCATTACAAAAAGGATTTTTAACGAAATGATATAAATTTTCGAAGATGAAATAAGAAATATACTGATCAAAGTATTTAAAAAAAGATTGATTAATCGTAAAGAAAATATTTCAGAGTAATTCAAAACGATTCATCCGCTTTCGAAATTTCATATTTTCGTAAATAAACGACACAGAATGATAAATAATGTTTGAATGTAAATAGAAAGCCTGAGAGTGCGTTTTACAAGTGTTCGATATAACTTCCTTCGGTAACACGTAAAATGTCCATTCGATTTGAAAATTCCCACCAAACACGTTGCAAAGTGTCGGTGGTAATGGATTGTACAGCAACAGAAATCCGTTGTTTAAGTTCACATAAATTTGGGAGAAATGGTACGCATGTGCTTTATATTTAAAATCCCCAAAGGAAGATATCGCATAGGGTCATATCAGGAGACTTATTAAGTGGCCAGCTGTGTAACATAGAGTCATATGGTTCACTGCGACTAATCCAATTACGAGGTAGCTCTCTGAAAGATTCTATAGCAGCTATTGTGTTATTGCTTCACGAAAAACACACGATAGCCGCCTATTGTTTATAGTGCAAAGCTTTTACAGTTTTCCTTTGTATTTCTGTATTACTCATCAGTCTGTATCGTTTATGTTTGAAAATATAGAATTTTGAAATCGGGGGAATTATTTTGAATAATTCTGTATTTTCTTTTTTATAATTAAGGTGTTTTTTTTCTTCTTAATATGATAATGCAGTATTGTATTTTGTGGTATTATTATTATTTTTGGTTATTGTTATGTTGATTCATTTTTTTATTCATTTTTCTGTCTGAAAAATGAACGCAGTAGCCTAGTTGTCATGGTTACATAATCGCAAGTTTTGTTGCTTCCGCCGAGTCATGATTTCGAGTTCTAATGCCCTTTTAGACCACCTGTGTTGCTAGGCTGGTGAACGATAAATCTGTTGCTGATCCAAGTCCTTTTGTTATCATATTGTAGAAGTTTTGATTGAAATGTACAAGCAAAGATTTCGTCCTCGTCACTTCACCAAAGTTTAAATTGATGAGGACCGTCACTAACAGCCTTCATATGACTTCTAAGTGCTACGTTAATAATCAATCAATCAAACAATCCTGTTCGAAAAACAATTCTTGTTTGACATGGTATTATAACTTTAGACGAAATAAGTCACAGTTCGGTATGTAAAGGTATAAAGATATATTATTATTATTATGCAATTTAAAATCGATTTTTAATTACAATAAAATTAATCAATAAAATAAAAAGCATAAAACGAGAAGAACATATAAATTAAAATAATTAAACCTTAAAGAATAATTGTAAATGTGTCTTAAAATATTTGTACATAGGATTAAATTTAAATCTCACAAAACACTTTAAACTAAATACAGTCACTCGTGCATAGGTGAAAACGAATTATTTATTTGAGTTCAAATGATACGAGACAAATTTCTGATTAAATATTTACATGTGTATATCAAATGTCATGGAAAGGCAGGAAAAGCGAGGTTTAAATCTACATAATCCTTTTGAAAATGTTGCCTCTTATTGAAAAAGAGAAATATCCCCCGAAGATTGCTGCGGTTAAAGTTTTAATTGTATACAGAAAACAACTGTTTCGGAAATGAGCATCTCTTAAATGTAAAATTACCAAAGTTTTATTTCTATTCTAATGAAGATTATAATCTAAATTGCAGAGCAATGGAATGAATATGTATTAACCCATGAAGAAAATTTATGTTTAGAATATTAAATATACAACAAAAAAGATATAGTGCGCTTGAAAAGTATGAAACAGTGTTCACGGAAATCAGGTTTATAATTCATACAACTTTATGAAAATTAGTTTGAATTAATGAGAGATAATTCAAGAAGTTTCAGTAACATTAAATTTATATACATATATATATAAATGAATTATTTTTGGAATTTAGAAATTAAATGGAGAATATTTTCCAAGCTGTTCTAGAAATTTCATTTGGACTTTTAAAAAGCATTTTTAAGAAAAGTGTTTTGCTAATCCGTTTTGTATCTGTGTGTGTACATGAGAGAGAGAGAGACTTTTCTTGATAACATATACTCAAAATATTTTTCCTGGTATGCAATCCCTCATATTAAATTTCTGGGCTTGATTGATATTTTCAATGAAATATTTGGCCTCTCGTGTGATATATGCTTTGTTCTAATTCCCATTCGAAACTCCTTTAGAGTAATTCTTCATTTACAGAATTGACTGATTGATTGATTATTAAAGTCGCCCTTGGAAATAACACGAAGGCTATTGGTGACGCACGTCGTCTTTTTGAATATCGGTCAAGTGACAAGGAGAATACCTAAGCTTGCCTCTCCCTTTCCAAACTTACACATGACCGCCAACATGAAGGCTTAGCACCTCGATAGATTTAGCGCTCATCAGGCCCGCAACACGACGGTTCTTCACAGGCACCTGGATGCGAACCCAGGACTTGACAGATATTACGCCGGATGCGAATTAGCGACTATGATCACTAGGCTACTTAGTCACTTGATTTAAGGGGAAAAAATCATAAAAGCGTTGAATGTTGAATAAAAGAATAAAGAATAGAATAACAATTACCTCCGAAAGTTACGCTTTTCAATAAGCGCAAATCTATGTAAAATTTTCTTATGCAATTTTATACATTTTATTCCTTGCTGAGTCGTGAGTTCGAACTTAGGCGCCACTTAAGGCTCGCAATATAACGAGACTGATGCCAGTTAAATTTGACACGGTTCCAAGTGCCACCTTTGGGGTGGGGTGAAAGCTTCAAGTGGGAAGATTTCAAATCAGGTGCCGTTCTCGTCTCTTGATCGAGGTTTGAAAATGATAAGATCCGTCACCAATAGCCCTCAAGTAGATTCTAAAGGAGATGTTAATAAGAAACCAATCTACTAATTCTTTTATTCCTTGTTATTTAATAGCGTTTGAATAATGACATTGTTCCTTTGAATTTTTGCGTGGCATCGGTTGTCTAGTAGCCAACACCGGCCGTGAACTCACGGACGGTGTTGTTTTGTTGAGTTGTTGATTCGAATCCTGATGCTAATAAAGACCTGCCGTCTTGCCAGGATGTTGCACGTTAAATTTTCCGACAGTCCAAGCACTCCCGTTGGCATGCTGAAGAGATTTTGAGAGGGAGATTGCTTCTCAGGTATTTTCTTGTTACTTAATTTGAAATTTTTGGGATCCGTTCCAAACAGACCTAGAGTTGTTTCTGAGTGTGATGTTAACAAACGATCAATCAAATTTTATGCATATCCTAAGAATTAGGTCTGAATGTTAAAAGTAATTTTGAGACTTGAATGTATTTTAATGTTTGAAAATCTCCGTATGCAACTCAAATGTTGTTTCCTCTTTGACATGAATTAGTCTTGTACAAATGTAAATTTACATTTGATGCAAGTACATAGTTGTCTATTAACATTAAGAAAACAACTATAGATATGTGTGCTGGTGTTGAAGGAGTTCCTTATTTACAAGTAATATCAAAAAAAAATTAAAGTCCATTTCTACTTAGGTCAACCAAGAAAAAATTAAATTTAATTACTTTTTATTAAATAATTACAATTAATATAAATATGTATATACATATGACATAATTACAATATAAAGTGTTAAAAGAAATTTTTTACCAGCGATCTACACGCTTCGTCACTAACGGTATTTATTCCTAAATTTATATCCTGCTAAATATCTTACATAAGATAATTTTTTTTCTCCCATATAAAACTAAAATGAATTATTTGAAAATCAAATAGAAAAAAAATTATGCTTCGACTAGAATCGATCCGAAGGCATGAAGATTCGACGTCGGTGCACTACTTACTTTGCCATTACAATACAAGTGACATAGTAGAAGTATTGACTTGTTTCGTAATTCATCCAGTGGAATGTAATTTAAATGCTTGGAATGTAATTTAGCCCAACCACCGAAATGAATTATTTGGCGGTATTTTGCCAAATATGGTTACCCTGGTTCATTTCACGAACTTAAATTTCAGCCAAAAAAATAGCCAAGTTTGGCAATTTATGAAATCGAGCCAAGTGGTTGGGCTAAACTGCCTTTTTACCAATCAAATTTAATTAAATGAATGAATATTTGAAAAAACTGTATTAACGTCAAGTGTCATCTACTACAAGTTTAAAAAAAGGTATTTGAACTTGAGTGGATGAATAAAAAGTATTTTATTAACGATTGAAAATTTGAACAAGCTATATAAATAAATATATAGAGAGAGAGTGTGAACTAATAATAGGAATTTAAAAATACACACAAATGTAGCTATCAGAATGCCTTTAGTGTAGCTAACTGGATGTTTTTAGAACAGTCAATGGTGCACAGATTCTACTACCCTTAGATTCCTGTTATAAAGTTGTAGGGGGTTGTTCTTTTTTTGCCTGATACAGAATGTTCTATTTTACCTATTTTCTGAAAAGGCCAAATAGAATTACAAAATCAATAATTTTGTTTAAAGCATCTGTAATCACACTTGCTAATACCATCAGTGTTTCTATAGCTACGGTATCGAAAGTCACGAGAACACGAATAGAACACGAATCAACCTCTGCCAAGCACGATAATATTTGAAAGCGAAAGCTAAGTGAAACAAACTGTAAACAGTCGGTGTTGTTTGTAATCCAAGATATAGTCCTTAGTTGATATTTTTGTTTTTATTGACATTCACACACATAAATATAACTGGACGAAGAACACTTAACATTTACGAAATTAACGCACTTCAAAATAATAATGATTTGTCAATGATAAGAATGAGCGAGCTGTGCCTATTTGCACAAGTTAAAAAGAACACTTCAGAAGAGTAAAAGCGAACATTGCAACTGACTCAAACTCTCTCTCTGGTTATTCTTACAAACAAAAATGTACATACAACGCCATCTATAGGCAGCAATTATTAAAACACTTAATACGAATAAGAAAAATTATTATGAACATAAGAATTATTCAAACACAGACTATCTCAGTTTGATGCAGTTCGTAGTATTGGTCTTCTTTTTAAATTCCTACTATTAGTTCACACTCTCTTAGTATATATACTGTTCAAATTTTCAATCGTTAATCAAATACTTTTTATTCATCCACTCAAGTTCATATACATTTTTTTAAGCTTGTAGTTGATGACACCCTATGTTAATACAGTTTTTTCAAATATTAAGTCATTGCATTAAATTTAATTGGTGGAAACGCAGTTTAGACCAACCACTTGGTGCGATTTCAAAAATTGCCAACTTGGCGATTTTTTTTCGACTGAACGTAAAGTCCGAGTAGAGAACTAGGGTAGCCACATTTGGCAAATTATCGCCAAATAATTCCTATCGCCAAGGATTGTTGGGCTAAATTGCATTCCAACCATTTAATTTACCGAATGAATTTATTTTGCCACTTAATATTGTGATTCTGTCATATGTTTTTATATTAATTGTAATTTATATATATTTATATTAATTTAATAAAAAGTAACTAAAATGAAAAAAAAAAATTGTTGACTAAGTAGGAATTGACTTTAATTTTTTTTATATTACTTGTTTTAATTTTGTTTACTATACTTTATCACATTAAAGTAATTCAGGCCTAGGCTTTGCTTTATGAATTTAATTTCACACCCTCTTTAAGTTATTCACCCTTTATATTTCATTACATTTATAAACATCAGGGTGACACTAATTTTTTACAACGTTTTTCTGAATTTCACTTGGTGTGTGTGTGTCATCAAATTTTCGATCGTTAATTTAACCAACTTCCCATCAAGCTAGAGCTTTGAAATTTTGGGAATCGTTCGTACTCGCCTAATAATGCAATATTTAGACGTTTGCGACAAGTTTTAACTCATTTTTTTAAATAATGCAGTTTGGCCCAATCACTTGACGCAATTTGAATAATTGCCAAATTTGGCGATTTTTTTTTTTTTTTTGGCTGAATGTTAAGTCCGCTTCGCGGACCAATTTAGCAACATTTGGCAAAATACCGCCAAATAATTCCTGTCTTCAAGAGCGGTTTGACTAAACTGTATTCCAACCATTTAATTTACCGGATTAATTAATTTTAGTTAGTTTTAACGTTGTTATGTATTTCACTTGGTGTGTGTCTGTATGTATGTGTATCAGTGTGTCATCAAATTGTTTATTGTTAATTTAACCAACTTCCCATCAAGCTAGAGCTCTGAAATATTGGGAACCGTTCTTATTTGTCTAACAATGCAATATTTAGATATTTGTGACCAGTTTTAACTAATATTTTAATAATTTTTTTAATAAACTTTGCCACCATATAAAAAAGTTGTTTTTAAAAACGTTGGTTTTTATTTCGAATTATGATACTTTAGTTTCAATTCATATACCCCTATTTTTTTTTCCTTTTATTCTACTTCAGAATTAGAGATTTGGTTTTTTCAAATCAAAGTTTGACATATGGTGTATCTTCACTCCCAAAGTGGGGAGTCAGTTTTTTACATTACGTATTTGTGTCTTGATTTCACGAAGGACTCGGTAATCAATGAGGTTTAATGAAATTTCTCTAACCCAATGCTTTAAAAGTATTTTGGAAAATAAATGCGGACCAATTAAATTCACATTCTTCCGGATTTGTATCTTTATTTGGTAATACTTACCGATGTAAGATAAGGATATTTTTGAAAACGAATGAGTAAAATATTTCAATGCAGATCATATTGACATTTGTAAATAATTTTGCTGATAGTAAATACTAACTTTAAACTCCAGAATGATGAAATCGTATCTCAGAAAACCGATTACATGCATTGCTATAGCACAAGTTTTAATCATTTACTGGAACAACTTCCCTATATGCCCGAAAGCCGCCAATTGTTTTTTTGGCGACCAGTCATTTCTCGCCAAATAGCGGGTTGACTGGTCGCCATGTTAGGCCTAATCACCCGATTTGGCGAAAAAAAACCGAAGGTTGGCTGTCGGGCATATACCAAAGTAGGCCCCATTAGGGTACTTAATACATTTTTTTAATATCAGGAAATATTTTGTTTTACTTTTTATGTCAGCATGTGTAGATAAATATTGTGTAAAACATCACTTGGTAATATATAAAATGAAGTTCTTAACTGTTATAGTTTTTGTTTCCGTACGAGTAAAGTTGCCTAAGTGAATGGCTTCGATTTGGCTTATCTGGTCTACCAAATGTAAAAATGTTGTACCATTCAAAAAAAAAAAATCTTCATATAAGACAAAGGGATAAGAGTTTAACCTTTTTACAATCGGTTTCCAATTTATTAATCGCCATTTACATTGCAACCGTGTGTATCGCTTATCACTTTTTAGTAGACAATTTAAATAAAATTACATTTTTATTTGATCAATTTATTTATAACCCCCCCAAGTGGTTATTGTTTTAGTTGGATCACTTTTGGCTTACCAGATCACTTACCAATTGTTTATTTTTTTAATTACACGTAACTGATGTAATATTCAAATTAATAAGTCAACGCGTGCTTCAATTTTAATTACATTTAACTTAAATATATTCAATTTAATAATTTATCGTTTGCTTTAATTTTAATATCGGGAAAGTCTACTATTGTCCGTTTCTCAATATTTCATCGTTTACTTTAATTCTTATATTTAATTGAGTCATTTAATAATAGTTGTGAAAAATCGCACCTTGGGTGACTAAATCTGTTCTTTGCAAAACTTTGCATAGAACTCTTATATTATAAATGAATTCAATTTATTTTTAATCTATTCAATTTATTATTTATTTTTAATTTATTCCATTTATTCATTTATTTACAATATATTCAATTTATTTATTATTTATAATTTATTCAACTTACTTATTTAAAATGTATTGAATTTATTCGTTTTTAATATATTAATTTCTTTATTTACTTATTATTTTTTTAATGTATCATTAATTTACATGGTATTTATTTAATTTACTTAGCTAAATATGAATTTATGTAGATTATTAATTAATTATTGTTAATTTGTTTAATTTCTTATTTATTATTAATTTGAGTAATTTATTATTTTTTATTATTAATTTATGTAATTTCTAATTTATTTATTTATTATTAATTTACTCAATTTACCGTTAATTTATTTCTATGAAATTAATTTATTAAATTGTATTTATTAACATCTTTTTTATTTAATTTTTAATAAATGCAAATTAAATATTTATATGAAATTTATATATATGTAATTGATGCGAATTTTTTTCCTAAGTTATCTTTTAGCTGCGCGAATTACCTGTCCCCACAAGACAGTGCATCCGGTTCATGTAACCATCCTGAGAGAGCTGTTCGGTGACTGAGGTGTCCTTCGCGAAAGGGTTAAAAGCAAATTATGTGGTTTTCTTCTTTCAAACTCTATTCTCTCGAAAGAAGTTAGTTCCTAAGCGAGAAACCGTTCGATTTTCGTACCAGATAATTGAATGCACTCTCTTTCTGCTAATTAATATGCATTTATTCTTCGGAAGCTATTCAATTAGGTACAGTATGGATTTTGTATGGGAAGAATTTTACCTCTCTTTTCCGAGTTTCAACATGGAATATTCCCTGAATAGCAATGAGCTCTACGAAATTTCTTCTAGAACTCAGCTACGGGAAAAATCACCTTGCCAGCTTCAATTTCCATAACATCCAAAAGTTTCTTCTTTAAAGTATTCTGAACACTTTCTTTCATGCTTGATACTTTTCCTTTTCTTTGCGATATGTTAAAACGATAAATTTGATTTAATAGAATTTTCTTATTTTATTATTAAAGAAATCGATACTTAAATGCCGTTTTCAGCAATTACTCTTCATAAAACGTTGAAAATAAATATGAAAACTCAAAAAGAGTAAATTCGTTTTTAAATCTTCAATGTATAAGAATATTGCTTCTATTTTTAAAAAAAACTTATTCATCTTATATAAGTTATGAAATTACATTGAATATATTGGGTGTTTCATACAAGCTTTGAGTCAAACGGAACCCAAAGTCATGAACTGTAAGGTATTGAAAGAATGAAGTTGAATTCTATCATTTTTCAAAGTAAAATTTTGGCTTTCTTAAAGACATACAAAATTATTAGTTAATATTATTTTTAACATTTTATATAAAAAAAATATTTTACAGCGCATGTAATATATAAGTTTTAATTTAACTGTAGGCTAATTTCTGATTTTTTGTAAATGAACTGAAATGAGATTGACTTAAGCTTATTCTCATTCAAAAGAATTAATTAAATACAGTCCTACAGATGTAGGAGAAAAATATTCTACTCATTAATTTTTTTAAATATTAGAATGTTACAAATTGTGGATGAAAATTAGATTTCAAACAGCCTGGAATAGAAATAAAATTTTGTTTTTTCTTCTTATAGTTAGTTAAATTAATTGCAACAAAAATATTTTTTTTCGGAACATGTCTACTGAGATCTTCATTGCCCTAAGTTGAAACTAATTACTAAGAAATTGCAAATAACGTTTTCTCTGAGACCGTTTTGGTGACTACGCTTTTGTGATCAAATTTGATTAAAAGAATTAAATATCTTAAAGTTGTGCGATTAATTACAAACAATATTATTCTTAACACGTTTCACTCAGACTTCAACTGAAGAAAAAAAAATAACTGTAGCGTGTGAAGACACAGTCCCGTAAGCTTCCACAATCTCACAACCAATGTTCTTTAATTTTAATACTTGTAAAACATGTTATCAACTGCTTTAATACCAAGTCATTGTCTACTCTAATATTTTATCGTCTGCCTTTATTATAATAACTGAAAAGAATATTATAAAAGTTTAATAATTCTTCGTCTACTATCATATTTTATTGTTTTCTTTTATTTTAAAAGCTGAAAATTAATTCTATTTTTCATCACTGAATTGTTTGGCTTATTTTGTTCTTAACATTAGCATCGTGTTTTTAAATAGAATATTTATGTGTTTTGATTAATTAATAACCTTCAATGAAACTATGTACTTAGAGACGATGAAATACAATTATATCTCATAAGAAAATGCAATTGTCAATTGAATAATTTTGCTGCTTTACTGATTTGTATATTTCATCACATTCATACGTATCCGTACACCTTTAAAACGTCACTTTTATCAAAATTTTCGATTTTCTCGTTTTAATGTCAGTTTAAAATTTAAAGCTTTTTCTTTCTAATAGTGTTTGAATTTTGCTTATACCTTATTTAGAACTTAAGTTACAATGATTTGAATTTTACTTGGTAGCTAATTTTTAATTGCATTTTAAAGTTTAATTTTAATTTTTCTCAAAATAAGTTTTCTCGACATATTCACATATGGCAACGTAGATATCAGAAAAAATTATGAACCAGAATAATTTAAATTTTGCCAGTATCTTCCTTAAATAGTGTTTAAGAACACCTACTACTTTCATGGTTGTAAAATTGATATATTTTTAGTCACAAAGATGTAAATCATGTATTATTATAACTTTTTTTTTGATTTTCCATTGTTATTTGACTCGAAACGCAATAAAAATTGTAGTAATATGATTTTTTCATAAAGTAGCCCCCCCCCCCCCTAAAAAAACTGTTATGACTAATAAGATAAGATGTACAGAATAAGGATATTTTTGTTTATTTTTGAGGTATGAGCGTTTATCTGATAATCAATTTATGTACTATTTTCCCCATGTTTTCCACTCCAAAATTTTTTTTTGCATGAAAAACAGATTATTAACTCGACTTTTCATAGTTTTAAGTTATATTTTAGCATTAAAAAATATTTTGATAGCAAACATTAACGTATTTCAAAAAAAAATTCTGAAGGCGTACGAATACCTTAAAGAAGAAACTGTCATATTTAAAAGTCTGGTTATATTTATTGATCAATTCAATCGAATCTGAAGCAAATTATTTGAGAATAGAATTTTCAGCAGTAGTCCAGGAATGTTACCAAACATTTTCATTGAATTTATTTATACTCTGTTAACTCATGCAAGCAATTTTGAAATTTTTATTCGTTTGCTATGAAGCCTAAATCCCAGATTGTGATTACTTATTAAAGTCACAATTAAAAGAATCACGAAGTCTATTGGCGACGGACCTCATAAATTTGGATATCGATCAAGTGTCGCGGACGACACAGGAGCTGACCCTTCCCACTCCAAATTTTCCAACTACACCAAAGGGCGGATTTAGGACCTCCACGAGACATAACGTGCATCAGCCCCGTTACACAATGAGTATTTAGTCAAGTTCGATTCAATGAATTATAACCAGATATGTGGAAATGAGAAGATCTGCTGCCATATTAGAATATCTGGTTGAGAAAGATCTGTAGATACCGCCTTTTCAGAGCACCACACTTTGACATGACTTACCACACGCACCTTACTCACCTGACCTATATTAGATTGATTTCTTCTTGTTTTTCATAGAAGAAGAGGAGAATGAAAGGACTGACAAGACGATGCATAATCGGTTAAAAGCCAAAATCTGCAATTACTGCAAACGAATAAGAAAAACACTTCCAACAGTGGAATCATCGAGCTTGGAGAAGATTGAAATCAAAAGATATTAATAAAATGTCAATTTTTTTGGTACCCTCTCGTTCTGAGCTGTTTAAAAAAAACCTCAACCGAATGGAGATTACTGATTTCATTCAAGATCATAAGATCAACAAGTAATATTAAAAAAAAAAATTAAAATCAATTCCTGCTAAGGTCAATAAATAAAAATTTTACTTCAGTTATTTTTTATTAAATAATTACAATTAATACAATTATGTATATACATATGACAGAATCACAATATTAAGAGGCAAAAGAATTTTTTTTCTAGCGATCTACACGCTTCGTCACTGACGGTATATATTTCTAATTTTATATCCCGCTAAATATCTTATATAAGGGAAATTTTTTCCTCCCATATAAAACTAAAATTAATTATTCGAAATAATTTAAAATAAGTAAAATTATTTATTACTTTACCACTGCAAGACAAATGACATAGTAGAAGCATTGGCTTATTTCTTAATTCATCCGGTAAATTAAATGGTTGGAATGAAGTTTAGCTCAACCATCCTTGGCGACAGGAATAATTTGGCGGTATTTTGCCAAATGTGGCTACCCTGGTCAAAAAAACTCTCCAAGTTTGGCAATATTTGAAAGAGCGCCAAGTGGTTGGGCTAAACTGCATTTTCACCAAATAAATTTAATTAATATTTGAAAAAACTCTATTAACATCAAGTGTCATCCAGTACGAGTTTAAAAAAATGTATTTGAACTTGAGGGGATGAATAAAAAGTATTTTATTAATGATTGAAAATTTGAACAAGATATATATAGGGAAACAGTGAATTTATAGTAGGAATTTAAAAATGAATCACAACAAATAATTTTTTCAAACTTAGAAGCAAAATTAGGTCTGAACAGAGGAAGCGCCAAATAATTTCTCAATGTTAGAAATTAAGAAGCGAGGAAACTTTTACCCCCCACTAAACTTCCAATCCGACTGTGCCATGAAATGTGGGAGAAATCTTTGCATTCCTCTTCAAATCTTCCGCCGAATGAATCGGAATAAGACAAGGTTTTAATCAGAAATGCGCGTGGGTTTTCCCAAAATACCGGCGATGAAGAAAAATTAGATTCCAGAGGATATCTTGACGTGGAATTCTGCACATTCCTGGGATGGTGAGAATGGAGATATCTCACCGTTTTAAAGATACCAATGCCGATTGGGATTGGAATCTAGAGAATTGATCCCTAGATCGGATTTTTTCTCCCTGAGAAACGAGTTCGAAAGTATGCATAAAGATGGGAACCGGTAAATATCATTTAACGAAGGAATTGAACAAATTCTTTTCTGCTAAAGCGCTTGTATAACCAACACTTAATATAGAACCAAGATGTGTGGGAGTAATAATATTAAATGAGTATCATAAATTTGATCCTCATTACAAATAAAAGTATTAAAATTATAGATTCTTAGCTACTAAATATAATTTTAACTATTAGAAATTTTTTTTTTGAATAGTTCGTTGTTTAGTTTAGTTTTCACTAACGTCGCACTAGAAGCAACATGAGGGCTATCGGTGACGTACCGCATAATTTTGAACCTCGGTCAAGTGACGAGGACGTTACCTAATCTGGCACCCCCTCTCCTAACATCCACACCACTCCAACGGGAGGACATTGAGCCCCATACAGATTTAACGTGCATTAGCCCCGGCTACACGGAGGGTCTTTGGCGGCCAAGGATCGAACCCGCGACTGAACGAAAACCGCTGGCCACGAATCTGAAACCATGACCACTAGGCTACCGCGGCCCCAGTAGCTCGTTGTTATCGATATAGATAAGCATCTTGTTGGAACACCTAACATCGCTATTTATTTTTTGTACTGTTATATTATAGTTTTTCTTAAAATTTTCGCTACTTTTTATTTATATAAATATTTATGGACCGGAGTTATAAGACAAAGAATGTTCGTCTGTAATTACTACTTTTATTCTGTGATCAATTTCATAGTTATCTTTCACGGCTATTATTATCGCAATATAATTTCTTTTTTAATAATAATAATATATAATATCAAATAGGAATGTCATGCTTTGATATTTCAATATATTATTTTATTCTTGTATAATTATATATCAATCATATCTTCTAGAATACAAGCTTTACGAACAGAAGGGAATGGAGTCAAAATGATCCAGAAAAGTATAAATAATTTGTGTATTTTTTTGAATAACTTTTGATGTATCTTATGCACATAAATCTTCCTATGATTTATATTTGCAAATAATGTTAATTTTGTATTGTAGCATATAATCTCGTTTATAATTTTTTGAAACTCTAGAAAAAGATACCAAACTATAATATTGATTTTCCGTATCCGTCTGTATATATTATATTTTGAATTCGAATGTAAGTTATATGTCATTTTTTGAGTAATGCTTTTGCTGAGAATACTGCTCTAATTCACTTGTACATAATTAATTTTTCGCTCATATAGTTTGCATCTCCTTATAGAGCTGATCCGTTCTGGGAAGGTCCCTAATGGTGCTCAGTTTTGCCGGGAGATGGAAATTGTGAGGATATGCATAACTACTAACTCTTTTACCATTTTCTACATTATTTTCACTTTTCCGCTTTCATAGTTCCAAACAACTATGTATTGGTTAACTGCAGCTGTCGCCTTTGCAATATCGACTGATAGTGGAATCCCTTTCCAAGCCTCAGTAACCAGAAAAGCTGGCTCAATCTTTTTCTCTTGTCTTGTTTCAGCTCTTCCTCTTTCGTTTCTTTTGTTTGAAATTATTCCGTGTCATTCAGGGCTTTCTTTATGAATGTTACTTCCATTGCTGCTCCGACATTAAATTGCTCCATATCCTGGTTATTTGTATGAAGAAGAAAATAAATTTCTCTTATTCAGCACAGTTGTTTTAAACGACTTCAACAATTTCATCTGAATGCGATATATATATATTGAAAGTTCAAATATTTTATGTATAACTTCACCGACATGTTTAATATAAACCAACAGTTGCTGTATGAGAAGTGTACAACCTCATTAAATCCTCATTGAAAACTTAATAAGGAGTTTTCTTTTCTGGATCGATTACTAACGTTACTCCAAACAGCCAATACGAGGGATGTGGACAAAATACCTCATAATTTTCTACCTCGTTTTAAAAGATGCGGAGGATCTCCGAATGGACCTCCTGCTCTTCAAACTTCCACACCTCACTAGCGTAGAGTGTATACGCTTCCACTGTTATAACAATTATAACCCTCACTATGTGACGGGTCTCTTGTTGAATCAAGACTTGAATTCACTACTGATATGTTAACAGGAATGATCTCACCCCTATGATACTCCATCGGGTCAATACCCATCATTTGGGAAACCTTGTACTAGACATTTTTTTTATTTAATGAAAGCGGTACTAGTGTTATTTGTTCTATGGTAAGATAATCAAAGCCTTTAATGTTCCGAATGTCTTTTATTTGGTATCATCGTCTTTTATTTGATATATTTGGTACTCCCTTATCTCTCCCCGTAATCTAGTAACTACTATTTCACAGTGGTAAAAAGGTGAAGCAAATCTTTAGGAAACAAAGCGGGACAAAATTAATCCATCTCTCATTCCAGATAACAACAAAATTAATTATTCTCTCTTCGAATTTGCGATGTGGCTCTTTTCTTCTTGAAACACCATGGACCACCCTTAAAGAATCTTCTACGGCGAATAATCGAAGTAATTAAGACGTAGCGTCGAAGTTCCCCGCCAAGAGATTCGCATCTCTTAAGGAAAAGACTACGCGTATGAATTTATTGGAGTGAAACAAGAAATATTTATTCGAGCCCATGGACATTTTCGTTTCGGAAGTTCTTCGAAGCACGTTCGAGAGAATAAATTCTTCCTTTTCTAGCGATCTATTGTCTATGAAAATAATATATAGAGGTGTAGACAGGGTATGAGACAGAAAATATAAATTCTTAAACTAACAAAATGAATGAAGTATTTTTATTATTATTTTATGTAAGGGCGTAAAGATAAAGCAGAAGTGCTAATTAAAAGCGAAGAATTCGCGTCAGGCAGGTAAGCAGAGTGACATCGCTTACACGAACCAATTTCGTAAAGACTAATAAATTAATCCTTAAAAGACAGTTAAAACTATAACGAATTCGAATAATGAAATATTTAAATTTTGATCTTTATTATTTATCGACGCAGGATTAGCAGCATTTAAAGGTACACTTCCTTGATTTCAGTATGTAGTAGATATAAAATACGCAAAGTTAAGCATCTTCCCCCATAATCAATGGCCGCGGTATCCTAGAGGTCATGGCTTCGGATTCGAGGCCGGCGGTTTTCGTTCAGCAGCGAGTTCGATCTTTGGCCGCTTTTGACGCGCCTAGTATGTTAGAATGGGATGATGCACTTTAATTCTGTAGGGGCCCAAAGTCCTCCCGTTGGCGTGGTGTGGAAATTAGGAGAAGGGTGTGTCAGTTCAGCTGTCGTCCTCGTCACTTGACCGAGGTTCAAAATTACGCAGTCCGTCACCGATAGCCCTCGTGTTGCTTCTAATGCGACGTCAGTGAAAACTAAACTAAATCCCGCATAATAAAAGAGAACATTTCTGCTCAAGGGTGACAAAGGATGAGTGAACGTGTAGGGACGTAATAAATGGTAACATCAGTCTTCAGTCATAGCTTGAAATCTGCTACAGCGTTTGCACTTTTCCAATTGTACTTAGTTGAATGCTTCTTAACGTTTATAAACGGCTATAATTATTTGATTCAAAAGAATTCGTAAATAAGAATTTTTCAGAATGTAGAATGAAGTTCCAAACTTTGTCAGTTGTGGCTAAAGTGGAATGAATCAAAAGCTTGCGCATGCGCGAGTTCAGACAAAGTAACGGCCAGAAATCCAGTTCGTAGCGGGCGTATCATAAGTAAAAACGGCGGATCCTGTGTAGAAGGTATTCTGAGTGTTAAAATTAACACTAGTGTCGTTCTTTCATCATACTGTAGAAAAGAGTTCTTTAACGTTACATTCAAGAATCTCCAAGTCGCGGTAGCCTAGTGGTCATGGTTTCGTGGCCGACGGTTTTCGTTCAGTCGCGGGTTCGATCCTTGGCCGCCAAAGACCCGCCGTGTAGCTGGGGCTGAGGCACTTTAAATCTGTCGGGGCCCAAAGTTTTCCCGTTGGCGTAGTGTGGATGTTAGGAGAGGGAGTGCCAGCTCAGGTGTCGTCCTCGTCACTTGACCGTGGTTCAAAATTACGAGGTCCGTCGCCAATAGCCCTCGTGTTGCTTCTAGTGCGACGTTAATATAAACTAAACTCAAGAATCACCAAATGCCAACAACATACTCAGATGGCATTAGATGTTTTAATTAAATTAATGTTTGTGCGAAGAAAAATGTACCTAACGGCCACGTGTATCAGTGGAAAGCGTTGAAAGAATTCTCCTCAGGTGTTAACGATGCCCACGGAAGTCGAGGCACGAAGCCAGTACAGAGTTTCAAGCACCATAAAACAACGGTTGGGTGTATTTTCAGAAAGAAACTGAAAATGAAACCGTACTTAATTCAACTTATGTATGAATTGAAACCTGAAGTATGCGTTATGCTGGAAGCCATTGAGGGTAAAACATTTGAAGTGAACATTTCAGAACTCAAAATGCGCATTTCTAATGCACTTGTATTGGTCACTTTAGATATGCTTCATGATATATATAATATGAAGTGAACTACTGCTTGAATTTTGTTCGTTTTACTACATAGAGCATTTATAAAGTTTATAAGCAAAATTTTGAGCTTCCTTTTACGTTCCGTGTAATTCTTATTGATACATTCTTTTGAATTAAATAGTTAAAGCCGTTTCTATTAGCTATTTTCATTTCGAATCACCCTGTTTACAAAATATCATAATAAAAAATATATGCAAATAAAGTCATTTAGAGATATTTTAACGGAGATCACATGCATGTTTCTCTTCAACTGAACTCTAGAGGCTTTCATTTGACATTTAATTTATTGTAAATTGGAAAATGTGCGCTGTGAATTGCATCACGAGAAGGCATGAGGGGCGGTTGACACTTCAATCATATTAATTAAATGGCAAAATTGCAAAGCATATTATTATTTTAAAAATCATGCATTTAACAATAACAACAACCTTTGTTATATAAAGGGATAAATTAAATAACAATTTAGTGATGAACTAAAAACCATATCTATTATTACAACAGTCCTGGAAAAACAGGAAACTCTTTCCTGAGTGAGAGCTTTGAGTGTATTTCTCTTTTGAAGTTCTTCGAACTTTTCCGAAATTAAGAATTAGAGATTTCTAAAATCGTTTCAATCTATGAATTGACAAATATTAGGTTTCAGACATTGATTGGTGAGATCACATGTTTAGACATGCTTGTTTTGTCAGACAATTTTTTAAAATGCTTTGAATGATTTGCGTCTTTGAACTCGAAATGTTTCTTCTTGCTACTTCTTTACTTTCAATTTCACCATAAGAAAGCCAGTAAAAAGTAATACTAGCATTTAATCATGATTATACATAACACAAATATACAATTAAGAGACAGATCAATAATTTATATATATATATATATATATATATATATATACAATCATGGACAAAAAAATTAGTGCACCAAGAAATAATTGCGAAATCGTAACGAAACTTGGCATGAAGGTACATGTCGGGGAGATATGCAAATGATTAAAAATGCAGCGAGATTGCGCTTTACATATAACCGGTGGAGGGCATTTAACGTCGTTCTCCGTGGAGTATAAAACAGGTAACCAAAGCTTGTTTGAGTGTGATGAATCGTTTACAAAGGAAGAGCTGAGGTAGACATGCCATTACGCCGTTTTCGAAGACAATATGAGCAGCTGTCACAGTTCGAGAGGGGGAGAATCATCGGCATGATGGAAGCTGGGTGGTCAGCTAGGCGAGTAACTCGACAATTAGGCCACTCTGATTGTTTCGTGAGGAGGTGTTGGCACCAGTGGATCCGATAAATGTCCTTTACACGAAGACCAGGCTCAGGACGACCTCAACAGACCAGTCGTTGAGAAGACCGCCACATTGTAAGAAATGCACTCATACAGCCAACTGCTTCATCCTCCGCCATCCAGGCACAGGTAGCACCTTCATTAATGGGCCCTGTGTCTTCTCGAACCATACGAAGGCGCCCGGATGAAGGACATTGGGGATCGCGGTGCCCATTTCGTGTACTGCCCTTAACGCCCACCCATCGACGCCTCCGTTAGGAGTGGTGCCGTGCACGAGGAATCTGGACTGCAGCGAAATGGCACCAGGTCGTCTTTAGCGACGAATCCAGATTCAATCTCAGCAGTGATCTTGTGTGGAGACCCCGTGGTAAACGCCTCAATCCTGCCTTTGCTTTACGTCACACCGCTCCCACAGCTGGTGTGATGGTATAGGGTGCCATTGCCTACTATACACGGTCACCCCTAGTATTGATCCGTGGCACCATGACAACCCAGCGGTATATCCATGACATCCTGCAACCGCATGTGTTGCCACTCATGCAACGACTCCCAGGAGCCATTTTTCAACAAGACAATGCTCGGCCTCACACGGCAAGGATGTCGCAAGACTGTCTCAGCACTGTCACTACCCTTCCTTGGCCAGCCCGATCCCCAGAGTTGTCTCCAATCGAGCATATCTGGGATCATTTGGGACGGAGAGTTGGGCATCCCACGAGTTTGAACGAACTAGAGGCAAGGTTACAGCAAATAGGGAACAAAATGTCTCAATACATCATACAGAGCTTTTATGGCTCAATGCCCGATCGTATCGCATTGTGCATTCGCGCTATAGGGGGTTCAACAGAATATTAAATCCTCCGTTCTTTTGCCCTTTTCTTTGAAATAAATGATCCTTTTTCTTTGATTTTCTAATCATATACTTATATCAAAGTAGTCATTACGTATGTAAAGTTTCGTTTCATTTTGACGACTCCTTCTTGGTGCGTAATTTGTTTTGTCCATGAGTGTATATCTATATATATATATACAGTAGTTTTACAATTCATATTGGCAAGTTGGGAACGCAAATGACTTAAAATATATAGACCAATGTGTCTGAGTTCTTTCGAAACCTTGCAAACAAACCGTAATGAGCAAACCATGAGTATTTACATTTAATAAGAATGCACAACTTTAGTTTTGTATTAAT
>BMAW01007368.1:0-11787 GCA_019974015.1 Nephila pilipes | reverse complement strand
TAAAATTATTCGTTTAAAAGTCGTTTGCAAATATTTTTCGAAAATACTTCATAAAGTTATACATATTTATTTTGCCTTGAATAATTAGACAGTAGGTTATAATTAATAAATATATTTTTTTCACATAAATTACTTTACACTAGATTATGAATAATACGGTCATGTTAAAGTATAAATGATAATACATTTCAAAGCGAGTAGTAGATAATAATTTTTGAATTATAAAGTAGAAAAAAAAACTTACTTCCGTTTAGGGAAAAATAGACTAAGTTGTAACAGATAAATAAGAAAACATTTAGATTCGAAATAAATTAAAGACAAAATAGTTAATTATCGTAGAATCAGTTTCTTCTGTTTATAAAATTATTTGCGAATATTAGAAGACCTAAAATTTTGTAAATGGCCATCTTTACAATTGTATTCTAAAAAAATGATCTAATTATTATTCCATACAGATTAAAATAGCAATGATACATTTTAAATTAATTAAATTTTTCCTTTGAAATAAATTATCAGCAAATCAACATATTATTGACATCTTGTAAGACACACACACACATATATATATATATCAAAGAAAATGAGAATCCTTTTTATGCAGTAAATTAGGAAAACTAATTAAATTTTGAACTAGCTAAGAAGTTGCAAAGGTACGGAATAACTAAAGTAGATAATTACAAAGACGGCTGGTAGTTGTCATTTTTTTAATTATGTAAATTTAATTAAAATTTTGTTCATAGTGGGATCTTTATTCATTCTAGATATTTTCAAAAAATAATTCTTATTAACTGACGTAAAATAGAACATAAAACATCTTTTTTTTTTACACACTAACACATTTTATTTGAAGATTCTTTACAGAAAAGAGAAACGTAATTTTTGAAGAATTTTTTTTAAAAAAAATCAGAATTAAGGTTGTTAAAAGAATATTTTGAGTAATATGAGTTTTCTCGTGTTTTTTAAAAAAACTGATAAATTAAATAACTTTTAATACAGAAGTATTGCCAATTTTAGTGTCAGATGCTTGTATTTGCTTAAATTTAAAGAAGCAAATTTGTACTTACTTAGCTCCCTGTTTAAATAAAAAGTATCACTTTTTATAAATTATAAGAAAAATGATTCTATACCATATAAATTCTAATAGAAATTTCAGGTGAAATTTTATAAAACGAGTCAAAGTACGAGTATATACGGATAATAATTACAAGAATACGAATAAGGTAATTTAGGGGAAGGAGTTATTTACTAATAGCAAAACAGTGGAGAGAAAAATTGAGTTGCTAATTACTAATAAAGTAAGTAATGAAAAACAATAAAAAAAGTCGCATTTTAAACAGAGTTTTCTAAAAAAATTAGAGTAACAATTTTCATGGAAGCTTCGCTAAAAGGAATTTTATAAATAAAATGATGAAAGTATCATGGCATATAATTAATGAAGCAAATTGTGCCTTTTAGTTAATTTAGTTTAGTTTATATTAACGTCGCTTTCAAAGCAACACGAGGGCTATTGGCACCGGACCTCGTAATTTAGAACCACAGTCAAATGACGAGGACGACACCTGAGCATGCACCCCCTCTCCTAACATCCACACCACAAGCAAATTGCGTCATGTTCACTTACATGTTACGGAGGGAGTTAGTGAATGTAAAATTTATAGGCGCAAGAGCCAGATAAGGCTATGCTGCTCTAAACAAGATTAAATGGTGGTCTAGCCGTGAAATTGAAAAAAAAAAAAGATAAAAAGTGGTTGACAAGAAGGAGGGTCGAAAATAGAGAAGAATCGCTAGGGTATCCCGAGAGTGTTATATGTTACGGAACGAATTATTTCTGAGTGAGCTATTAGTGGGAGTGAGTGAAGGTAAAGTTTGATGGTCGAAGAGCCAGATATACAATGCTGCGTCAAACAAGGTGTTACTAAAATCTAGATCAGGGGTCGCCAAACTTTTTTGAACATTGACTCCCAAAAATTTTATAATTCTCTTATCGACTCCCTCTATAAAAAATCATAAAAAAAAGAAGAGAAAACTCTTACCTGTTTCTTAAACAAATTAAATCATTTAAGAAACTGTTAAGTTTTTTTTCTCTCTTTTGATTTTGATAAAATCAAACTTTTACATAAATCAATGAGAAGGACGTGCTTGATGACTCTTGCCTAGATTTGCAATATTTGGTTCGAAATTTGTTAATTTCAGTCTTACTTCGCCTCGGAGCTCCATATTCCATTTATTTCGCTTCTTTGTTAAAATAGAATCAATATGACTGGGGCCAGATTCAACCATACATGAGCTTGAGAATGCAATTAAAAAGGGAAATGCCGTAAAATTGTTTTGGATGTTTTTGCGTAATATTTATATTCGTAAAAAATTTACTCACAATTAAGTCATTAAAAAATATCTTTGCTTCATGACCAAATAGTAATTCAATGACTTCGTCTTGGAAATGATTGTCGATATTTTCAACTTGAGCATAAAGTGACGCGGTAGACCATTCTGAGATATCCATGCTTTCAGTATCTCTAAAACGTAATTTAAAATCATCGCTTAATTTTTAGAGTTGTTTTGTATATATTTCCAATTCTTCGTCGGTTATATCCAATTGTAACAAATTTGAAAAGTATTGAAAGTATTTACGTAACAATGAAAACTTAAATAAGTTCAATTTAACTTGAAAGCTTAAAATAATTGTCTGTGCTTGAATTAATGTAATATATTTTCCTCGGCGACGTTTTTGGATATCATTGAACTTTGTAACTGCCTCGAAAAAATAAGAAATATTGTTTTTATTTTCTTGCAATTCGTCACTAAAGGCGAATTATTTAAGAAGTTTTTAAAAACATGCACCTCTTGACAACTATCGTATTTCGGTGTGTAATAATAATTGGTTTGATAGTTTATCGTTTTCCTCGCAAAGCTTATCAAACAGTCGTGATTTAAGAAGCTGTGCTCTAATTTGGGCCATCTTATTGCAAAACGGAGCAAGAATCATTTCTCACATGTCTGAGAAGGAGAATTCATCACAAAACACGCATACTTTAAAGGGTAAAAAAAGATAAATAATTATTTTAAGAAAATATGTGAAAATGAGAAATTAAATAAGCTTTAATCTGTTACAAAAACTTTACTAATTATATTGTAATTACAAATAGCCTTCCAAACGAAAATTGTATGTACTGCGTTTCTGTCAATAAATTCGCGATTGAATTGTATTGGTATTCATTCATCGACCCCTAATCGACCCCCTAGATCGTATCGACCCCTAATCGACCCCCTAGATAATATAGATCCCTAATTATATTATATAGAGGTCTATGTCGGCCACTTGGGGGGGGGGGACCCCTGATTTAAAAAAATAGAAAAAAAGTTAAAAATAAGTTGACAACAAGAAGGGTCGAAAATTGAGAAGGATCGCTTGAGTATCCCGGGAGCGCATCACCCATGTTTACTTGAGATAATAAACCCCATGGAAAAGAAAAACATCACTAAGGTGCTGGAGGGAGTAATGCTTGCACTCTCCTGAAGAAAATAAGACCCTGAGGGTGAACTGTTACCAAGCAATACAGTAAATTCTAAATAATGAAATTCTCTATTTGATTGACGAATGCATTGATGATTTTAATATTCGAATACCTTCATAATCTGGTAAAACACTCTACTACTCCAGATGTCAGGGTGTTCAGGGAATTTACAGTGGCACAAACAATTGAGGATACACCTTACTTTTACTTGATAAATCCAATTTTCAATCAAAATAACACCTTAACCAGAAGTGCAAACGAATTTTTATTCTTAGACATAACAAAAGGTTTAATTAACAGTAAAAATAAAGAAAAATCAGCGACAAAATTCTAAAATAAAACTTTTTAGAGGCATTTCAAATAAACATAAGCAGATTTTTACCTCAAAAAATTGAGGATACACAAATGAAATTTTTGTTTAACTACCATTTGATTTCTTTTTGCTTGCTACTAATAATCTAAGTTTGGGAAATTTTAAACTAAACTTTTTCAACTGTTATTTCTGTCTTTTGAAGTTGGTTATGAGAATATAAAGCTGTAATTTTAAATGGAAAATGGCTCCTCGGAAAGAGACCAGTATTGATGTAAGAAAATTTATATTAAGGTTATTTAAGAAGAGAAAATCTTATCGTGAAATAGCTGAAATTATCGGTAGAAGTCACTCATGTGTCCAGAAAATCATTGGGAAATTTAAACGCGATGGATTAATTCAAAATAAGAGTGGAAGAGGAAAGAAAAGTATTCTGAGTGATGTAGCTAAAAGGAAAATTTTAAAAGATATCAAGATTAATCCTAAACTGAGTGCAGTCAAACTAGCTGCAGAAACTTCTCGAATAATCTGCAGAAGTGTAAGTGCTGAAACTGTGAGAAATGTGATTAGACATGCTGGATATAGCAGTCGAGTAGCTAGAAAGAAACCTTTCATAAGCTTACAAAATCAGAAAAAGCGTTTGGAGTTTGCAAAAACTCATCAGTTGAAGACAGAAAACTTTTGGAAGAAAGTTATATTTAGTGATGAAAGTAAATTCAACATTTTTGGAAGCGATGGTCGTCACACCGTTTGGAGAAAGCCGAACACCGCTTTGGATCAAAAAAATTTACGTCCTACAGTTAAACATGGTGGTGGCTCCGTCATGGTTTGGGGTTGTATGGCTGCAAATGGGGTAGGAAATTTAGTTTTTATAGATGGTATAATGGATCATAAGCTTTATATAGACATACTCCGCAACAATCTTAAAGAAAGTGCACAAAAAATTGGGTTTAGATGGAAATTTTATATTTCAGCACGACAACGACCCCAAACACACGGCACGTAATGTCAAAATGTGGTGTCTTTTTCATTGTAAACAGCATTTGCACACACCGCCACAGTCCCCTGACAT
Source organism: Nephila pilipes (assembly GCA_019974015.1). Classification (NCBI taxonomy): domain Eukaryota; kingdom Metazoa; phylum Arthropoda; class Arachnida; order Araneae; family Nephilidae; genus Nephila; species Nephila pilipes. The sequence goes on along the minus strand of BMAW01007368.1, from coordinate 6,890 downwards.
CAATGTCATAGAAAATTTGTGGGCCACACTAGAAACAGCGGTCCAAAAACACCAGATTAGAAACAAAGCCCATTTAAAGCAAGTGTTACAAGAAGAATGGGATAAAATATCTCCAGATACCACTAAAAAATTGGTCGAATCGGTACCAAGACGTTTGGAGGACATTATAAAAGCCAAAGGACATGCAACAAAATACTGATACTGTCTATGCATGTAATATATCGAAAAAATTTCATTGGTGTATCCTTAATTTTTTGAGGTAAAGATCTGCTTATGTTTACTTCAAATATTTGTGAAACTTTTAATTTTAGATATTTTTTTGTTGATTTTCCTTAATTTGTACTGTAAATTAACCCTTTTATTACGTGTAAAAGTAAAAATACGTCTTCTATTCTAGTTAATGTGTTATTTTCATTAAAAGTTGGATTTATCAAGGGAAAGTAAGGTGTATCCTCAATTGTTTGAGCCACTGTACTTTATCAGTATTGTGACATGAGATACTTGAATCCAATCGCAGAGAGATTCGATTTTTTATTCTATGGAAGATTCTCACACAGACTAATAGTCTTTATTTGATGAAAAAGAAGTGGAATTCAAAGATCACACGTGTAGTGGTATTAGAGTTAGGAAAGTGAAGTACCACTTAGAATGTTGTCCTGTATATCAAAATAACAAATTCTATCACCAACAGTACAAGAATGATGTATATTCAAAGCAACCAACCCTAATTAAGGATAATACGATTAATGTCGTAAATAGGGTAAAACAAACTTTTTTATATGTGACAAAGACAACTACTGATATTGATCAATATTTTATTAATGTCGCTCTAAGTAGCTACATGGAGGTTATTGGTAAAGGATCTAATAATTTTGAGCCACGATCCTCCAGATCTTGCAGTATTCTTTTCTTCAATGCTTATTTTATTTTAGTCATTTCATTTAAGCCACTTCGTTAACGTCTTTGAATTTTTTTCTTTTTTTTTGTGTTACTCGTTATAAAATTGTCTCGGGGGGATATACTGTTTTCCTCTTATAACAGTTGGTCTTATTAACGTCGCACTAGAAGCAACACGAGGGCTATTGGCGACGGACCCCATAATTTCAAACTTCAATCAAGTGCTGAGGACAACACCTGAACTGGTACTCCACTCCTCTAGCTTCCACCACTCCAACTTAAGAATTTTAAGTCTAAGCAGAATTAACGGTTCTGAACCCCCAATAGGCGGAAACTACGTCAGCCACGTGCGCACGATCAAGACCACTTTATCACGTCCGGGACAAACATATCGAAGGAAAGCTGGAGTGAACAGGATTTTTTGCCATTTTAGATAAATTAATACTGAATTTTTATATATCCCATTCTTCTAGACCAGATGTTCTATAAATGAGGAACACAAATCCTTAAAAGTACATGAACGATCAAAGGGGATATGCGAATGTGTCTGAAAAAGCATTCAATGAAATTATCTTCAATACAAAAGTTGTTTTAAGAGATTACTTCTTATTGCGGCACGTGCAGCCGAACCGCTCTTTGGAGGAGTACGCATATTCTTAGGGTTCCATTTTCTAAATGTGGTACACATATTCTCAGGGAGAGCTCTCATGTGCCTGGGGGAGGGGATCTATAAATGAAGTGCATGTTCTTCAGAAAACATGAGCAGTCTGGCAAAGGTACATGAGCACCTCAGAAAACGCGCGGAAAGATAATTGTCAGCTGAAAGGTTTCTTTTTCACAGATTATTTCTCACGTGAAAATTTTACCAACAACAAAGATCTATTCATATATGATACAGCAACTAGCTTTTTAGTGTTTAAGATAGTTAAGAAACCGAAATAGATTGATTACCTTACAAAATTGATTACCTTACCTTCTTACAAAACTCCCTGCGAATATTAAATTACAGATTAATTTTTTAAAAAAAGGAACTTTCATTACAAATTACAGAAAGTTATCTGAACGCGTTTTATATTCCCAGTAAAGTTATATATAGATACCGAAGAGAGAAATGCATTTGTGATTAAATCATTTGATGGGAGAAGCTTTGAAGAATGTTAATCAAGTTAATTTCTCGTTCTGACAATTTTTTATGATTTGATACGTTAACTCAATAACATACATTTATATCAATAAAGGAATGTATTTTGGTATGTGAGACATACCGAGGGAAATATCAGAAAATGTATGTGCGTAAGATACGATTAGCCACTGTGGCTGCGGTCATAGGCTGGCTCGCGGCTATTGTTATTTTCGTGATGTCCTGGATTTGAGCCCTGATGCCACTAAATACCCACCGTGTAGTGGGGCTGATGCACGTTAAATCAGTTGAATTTCAATCCTTCCGTTGACGTTATATGAAAGTTTGGAAATGGAGATTACAGCTTTGGCGTCGTCCTCGTCATGCTTGACCTAAGTTCAAAATTACCAAGTACGTCGCAATAGCCCTCGTGTTGCATCTCATTGCCAAGTTAGTAAAACAATCATATTACAACAATTAGCAACTAAACAATTACCAATCGGCAACATTTAAACCAGGTCGGCAACTAAAACGATTGCGCTTATGGTGTATTTCTTAGAGATCTTTACGCGTCTTCTCAGTAGAGAAAATCCCTTCTTGTCTCCACTTTTCAGACATTTCGTCAAATGATAATATATATTCATATCCTATAATTACTTATAATGGGTTCGACTCACGTGACGTCACGGCATATGACACATCCAGTCACGTGTTCCCAATTAAATTAATACTGACATCAATCCAGCACTTTTTGGCCTACTTCGCATCATTGTAAGTGTTAATGGACCTAAGATGTCATGTAATAGCGTTATAAATTATATGTCACCACACACGATTGTAGTAAGTAGGAAAAGAATAAGTAGCAACTTTATCGAGGGAGATAATTATATGATAAAAGCAATTTTTTTCACAGAAATAAATTGCAATTTTAAAAAGCACGGTTACAAACATATATTAATAAATCCTACATGGTCTGTAATGAACTGATTTAAATTATCAAAAATGTTTAACTTGTTTTAAAATATTTTATACAAACAAATCTGTACTATGTTTTACATTTAACCATTTTTATCCTCCTCAGGGCCAGGGCCAACTTTGAACCATAAATTTTAATATTATCTGTACTAATTCTAAATACATGAAAAAGTACTGAAAAAATGTTTAAAAAATTATTTTAATTTTTATTTTTGAGAAATTAAGTGTCTCCTGGAGGAGACATCGGGACAAAGAGACATCATCATGTTAATTTAAAATCTTTCATGAATCTTAATTTAATGAGTAATTCTTGCATAATGTAAGATTTGAATCACAAAATACTCCTGTCCGAACTGTCTGCAGAAAGGTTCTTTCTTTCCAAAATAGGTCATTACTTTTTCTCTCTCTTTTCATTTTATACTATTAAATAATTTCTCAATTTTACGTTGTTTCTTACTGAAAACTAGTGATTTCCAAGAAATGTTATCTGCTAGTAAGGGAATTCTAGTTTTTTTCTGTCCAATACATTCGAATTCTGGGAAATTTTAAATTAGACATAATTACAGTGATCTCTAAGAACTGTTTCATTTCGTTTTCTGACAGATATAGATTTCTTCCTGTATCCCTTAAATAACTTCATTTGGTGAACTCAGTTAGCAATTAATTAGTATCATTCGGAGCTAAAATATATTCCATAATTATAGTTTCAAATCGAGTGATTTTGAAAGCCATCAATATGTCTCCTACAGGCGACATTGAAATAACAGCGTTGTAAATTAGAAGTGGGAACATTTGAGTGAGAAACGAATAATGTTTAACATAAACAGCAAGTTTAAGGAATTCCACGGTATGTTTAATAATTTTCTACTACACAAAAAATAAAAAAATATATAAAAACTTATTAATGTGCAAGCGTGTAATTTTCTTTCTCTCGGAAAACTCCATTTTCATTTTATTATAAAATAAAAAATGTTCGCTAAAAGTCCTTTTTTCAGTACTATCATCTATTAACAAGAAAGTTAACTAATTCTGGATACCAATGACACTTTTTATTTAACTTGGCGGCATGTTTGAAAGTGTGGTGTAGTGTCTCCTACAGGCGACTCAGGGACTGAGGATATTAAAATATTTAACACAAAAAATTATTTCTATAATTTGAATTTAGAATTTTGTAATTTTTGCACACTGTCAACTTTCTTCTCTCTAATGTAATCGCACTTCGTATTGAATAATTATTAGAAGATGTTGGCTCTTTTAATAAGAATGTTATATGAATTTTGGAATTATATACAAGTTTTTTTAAATAAGACCGTTTCTTTCGCAATGCATCCCCTTACATTTTGCAACTGCCTCTCATCTAGCTCTCCTCGGATATTCGATTTTCGTCTCTTACGTCTGAGACAATCACGTTCAAGAATATTAAAAATAGCCCACCAAAATATGAGCATGACCACACAGCCTTCTTTGGCTCTGAAACTAGGAAGTGGGTCCTATACAAACCGGCGAATAGTGGAAAATGCATAAACGTAACAATCAAATTCCGGCTCTAAGAGGACTTTTGTCAGCGAAGAACACCAAGTAGCGGTTGGTTCTTCAAATGAGAGGAGATTTTGAGCGATAAGGTAATAACAGGATCAACGTAGTCCGTTGAAAATCTAAAGCGACTTATCAGAACACTACACATTTTATGACTATGCAGGCAAATATCAACACACTGTTGTAATTGACAAATCATTGGAGGATGCAGGCGAATACCAACATACTGCTCTTATTGACAAACCATTAGAGAAGGCAGGCAAATATCAACACATTGCTGTAATTGTCAAATCATCGGAGGATGTAGGCGAATATCAACACACTGTTCTTATTGACAAATCATTGTAAGATGCAGGCAAATATCAACACATTGTCCAAAATTTTCTGGGATCTGATCGCAATATTTGTATGCTATTTTGAAAACATTCATACTATGAAAGGTTATACAAGTTTACAAAGGTTATACAGCAATAAGGGATTATAACTTTAATTTTCAAGCATCTTTTTTTTTAACTTTCATTCCTTTGATCCAGGCTACCTAACTATATTTGCGTTATTACTTATGCAAGCATATGTAATAATTTAATTATAAACCCTTCGGTCTGTTGACATATATTTCAAAAATTAATTTCAACCAAGGTTAATAATAATAATACATCGCTACACAATAATTAAATTTGAAATTGCATACGGAATTTACAAACAAAACAACTACGAGACTAATACCAGCTTTGACTTTTATGGAAAACAAGCGATTGCTCCTATCATATATCATGTATCATGAATTGAACCCTCATTGTGATTATCTACTTTCAAACAGGATATATTTAAAATCGGAATATCAAACAAATATAATGATTCACAATGAAGCAATCAGTAAAGAACTGGTTATTATCCAATACATTAATTAATGAAAAAATTGTAAGGTCAAATTAAATTTATGCCTATACATATCATAACTGTGTTGTTTATTAGTTACCACAAAATACGAATCAGGACATTAAATCAGTAATTCGATTTTTTCCATTTGAAAATAAATTAAACTATACGTTTTGAATTGTTTTAAAAAATCGTATTACTTTAAAAAGTGTATTTTGTTTACCAAGGTGGTCGCGGTAGAAAGCGATCATGGTTTCGGATTCGTGGCAGGCGGTTTTCGTTCGGTCACGGGTTCAAGCCTTAGCCGCTGAAGGCCCGTCGTGAAGCCGGGACTGATGCACGTTAAATCAGTCGGGGCCCAAAGTCCTCCCGTTATCGTGGTGTGGAAGTTAGGAGAGGGGTGTCAGCTCAGACGTCGTCCTCGTCACTTGACCGAGGTTCAATAGTACGAGGTCCATCGCCATTAGCCCTCGTGTTGCTTCTAGTGCGACGTTCACCAAAAACTAAACTAAAACTAAACTTTGTTTACCTAGACTTAGAAATTATTATTCTGGATTTACAGAAAGATGTTAGTTTTTATCAAGAGTTATACATTGAATGTAAGTTTATGACAAAGGGGGTGCATTAAGAAGGTTGTTCACTAACCTCTCTGTGCTCTATCCTACTTCAAAAATTTCATTATATTCCGAGAGATATAGATACATTTCGCAATGATGTTTTCATATATCAATAAATAAATTACAAGTCTTATAATTGAATTTCATTACATTAAAAATAAGTAACATATTTGTGGATTTAGTTTTAGTGAAATCAATATATATATATATATATATATATATAACACATCAATCAATAACTCCCGAGACTAACATTGAAAACAACATTTTTTTTGCAAATTTTTTTTTATTCATCAACATAACACCTTTTGTTAATCACCTTTTAGGGTGATACAATCGTTCCAACGCTTTTCCAAATCATTTTTTTTTCACCTTCCCCCAATTTTTCGCAAGAAATCTTTTTGTTGCGAGTAAATACAAACAGCTTTCTGAATCATCGACTTGTTGTTGCCTGTCCCATCGAAAGCAATCGCGGCACCCACATGAAAAACCTTTTCATGCTCAATTTTTCATGATAGTAAATACACTTCCATATGATATCTGTGTCATCTCAGCAACTTAATGGAGCTTCACTTATTTAGTCTTCATTATAATTTTGCCTCACTCACATTTCCGGTGTAACGTGGCTTCCACAGGTTCTACCCGAGCGTTCCGCGTCATTTGGGTGTCGGTAATGACCATCGTTTAAACTCGGCAAACCACCTGACGTTGCTTTGATGGACAAGAGCCCTAGTAACATTCTTTTCAACCATTGTTTCAATTTTGCACGGTGTTTACCCATTAAAATCAATGTTTTATCAGAACACGAAACCGGTTTTTCCATTTTTAAACAAAACAGCAATACGTAACTGAACGAAGTACAATGA
>BMAW01007358.1:0-13474 GCA_019974015.1 Nephila pilipes | reverse complement strand
TTAACGCTCAGCCAAAAAAAAAAAAAAAAAATCGCCAAGTTTGGTGCCAATTTTTGAAATCGCGCCAAGTGTTTGGGCTAACTGCATTATTAAAGAAAATGCTAATTAAAACTTGTCGCATATGTCTAAATATTGCATTGTTAGGCGAGTACGAACGATTCCCAAAATTTCAAAGCTCTAGCTTGATGGGAAGTTGGTTAAATTAACGATCGAAAATTTGATGACACACACACACACTCACACACACCAAGTGAAATTCAGAAAAACGTTTTAATAATAATAATAATTACTTTAAAATCCTCTTTCAGGCTTTCTACTTACAATATAATATCACAAATTAATTGAATATCAAGAAAAGCTTTAACAGTATTACTAATATAATTTCAGGGATACAAAATGACTAAAAATTTACATTTACATAATTTTTTGTTTTTTTCTCTTTTCCTGTGCTTCCAGAATCGAAGCTGGGTTACGCATGGGCATCGACCTGGGATATCGTGAATCAACAAGTTCGGGTAATAGACAATTGAAATAAAAGAATTCCAATATTTTTGTCATATTATCCCCAAAATACATTTTCTTTAAATATATTTTCTATTTTAAGACCTTTTTTTTGTCCACATTACAAAAAGGCAATATTTTTTTTCTACAATTTGCAGTTGCTCCTGAATTTGTTAGAATTATCGACGATTTTTATTTATGATCATGTTTCCAAATCTATCGAATTTCCAGAAGAGAAATTTTTTTGTGGCTATTGCTTCTTCGGGAGTTATGTTTTGGCAAGAGACCGAGCATTTTACCTCAACAATTCTATCATCATCAACTAAACTGTCTGGAGTGGCTGCTAAGTACTTTAGTTTTGGTTGTATGAGCAGTTCACAAGGGAGAACTATCAAACCCATTGAATTTCCTAAAGCCTTCCCTTCATGATTTTTTTTCTTTATTATTTATTGTCCTTTATTCTTTCTTTGGTATGCTGAAGAATATAATCTCATCTTGATGCTTTGACGGCTATTCATATTTTTTAATAATTGTAATAAATTTCTGCAACACAAGTTTTATAATAGCAAATGTTCTAATGCACAAATAACTAAATATTGGGAGAAAAACACGTGAATTTCAATTCTGGAGGTACAAACAAAGAGTGTTACGCAACAAATTTACAATATTTCTACTAGTATATTCAAAACGTATCTAAAATATCTACTGTTCCTTTTAATAATTAATAAAGTAATTTGGATAGTGTATCTTTTTTAAATACTCAGTAAAAATAGCATAAAAAATGAAGGATCACTTTTTTTTTTTTTTTTTTTTTAAGAAATCGTGTATGAAGCTTACTTTTTAAACACTGGGAAATACCACATAGATATCTGTATAGTAAGCTAGACAAACTTTCAATGAATATTACGCAACTGTAAATAAAGCTTCAAAGGAGAAATTCTTAGATCACCCCAACTGCAAATTCCCAGAACTCGACCGACTTCCCCCCAAAGAATCGTAAATCTCCTTTTGTCAACGTGTCTTTACCATGTATTCTTGCGCACTGAGGCGGGACTTTTAATTTTGCTTTCCCCTCTTTCTTTGTTTACTTTGCTGACTCAACAAATTACAAGCAGCGAAATAAATTAATTTTTTTAAAAAAATATGTATTTGAAAGAGCATTAAAAAAAGGAAGGATTCTGTGGAATTGCTTTTTGTCCGATTATTCAAAGTATTTTTATGATCAATTTAGTGCCCCTGATGCTAGTTTTCAGACCTTTAATAAAAATTTAGAAATACTTACAAAAATCAGAAGAAAAAAATACGGGCTTTAATACCCAGTTTTAATTAATTAGTTGGAGGTGAGACAGACTTTGGTTTTCAGCTTGCCCAGAACTTAATTTAAAAATTGAAAAAAATAGTGAACTGCCCGAGTAAAAAAGTTAAACGAGCAATGCTTAGTTATTAATTTTACAATTAAAATTAAAAGTTAAGAAATAAATTCATTATAATAATTATGAATCAGTAAATTTTTAAAAATTTAAAATTAAATTTAAATTTAAGTTATTAGATATTAGAATCTGAGTAGTCCATTTTATTTGCAGAATGGACATTAAGGTATAGTCAGAGTGCCGACGACGAGAAAGAGAAGATTCTTGAAGGTGGTTCCTTTTTATCTTAAAAGTTTTAAATTTTAAAATTGAAGTTTAAATTTTTTTTAAATAAATGCTATTGATTATTATTACTGTTAAGTGAGGCTAATACTAGTGGCGTTGGTAGAAGTATCCTGACTTATTCCTCATGTCTGGTTAAGAAGAAATCGAAGTCGGTTCTTGGTTGTGGAGAGGGAGCGTTCCTATTGGTTGCTGGGTGCGCTCCTATTGGCTGTTGTTGATGGATGTCATTTTGAAGTGGATTTTGGCTGGAAACGATGTAGAAAAATGATGAAGATAAGAAATTTAGAATTAATTAAGTAGTATTTCACGTGGCCTGTGCAGAAGTTGATTATTATTGATTGGAGTATATTTTTCTATTGCTTGAATGGTTCTGTTGGTGGAGATATCGATTTTATTGTAGAAGTTTTTCGCTAGTTTTTTGATGAATTGCTTGAAGGTTGGGAAATTTAATGAATATCTGATATCAGCAGTGCACATGTACCAGTGTGCTTTTACTATTGTTCGTAGGATGCTGGATTGAGAGTTTTCTAGGATATCCATAGTAGTAGGTACACAGTGGGCCCAGACAGGGGAGGCGTATGTCAGGATAGGTGTAAGCATCAGTGCATAGATAAGCATCTTGTTGGTTCTACTTAATGTAGAGTCTCTCGCGAGAAGGGGAAAATTTTACTGACTGCTGCTTTATATTGCTGCTTAATTAGTATTACGTGTTGTTTGAAAGTGAGTTTCTTATCTAACGTAACACCGAGATATTTTGTGGACCCGGACCAGGGTATTTTGTTATTATTTAAATATATGTCAGGTTCAATGTTTCTATTATTTTTATTAAAGAAGACGGCCTCTGTCTTGGAAACATTCTGGGATATTTTCCAAGTTGAGTACCATACTTCTGAGTCTTTGAGGTGGTTGTTTAGTGTGTGGCCTATGTTTTTCGGGAAGTAGTGACGTGCAAGTATTGCAGTGTCATCTGTGTACACGCAGAGAGTTGTATCTGGGTGTTTTGGGATATCGTTCACGAAGTAGTTGAAGAGGGTCTGCGATAAAATTCCTCCTTGCGGGACTCCTACTGCGATATTTCTTGGTGAAGAGTAGGTTACATTGATGATGACAGAGAAATTTGGTCTGTGTAGTGGCCACGCACTGCTTTCCCCTCTAAACAATTTTCGAATCTGCATGAGGTCTATTACAGCCCCGGAACATCATTTTCTTGACCGGTTTCTTTTGTATTCAGAAGAGAGAGGGATAGAGATCCTTCTTTCAGCCTTATCTAGAAATCCCTCTTTTTTCCCTTATGCTCAAATTCTCACTAGCGGTGAGTGCATAGTTATTTTTGTAAGCGATTTTGTCATCTCGTTTATTTAATCATTTCATTTGAAATTAATTTGATTTCTTTTATTAAAAAAATGCTTAAACGTAAAAGAGGACTTACCACTGAGGATGTTCAGAAAGTTTTAGTTGATTTAGAAGACAAAATTTTTGATGATTCTGATTCTGATTGTGAGTTAGAAGTGATTGTGTGTGAGAAGATGATTTAGATCAATCTTTAAATTTGAGTCCAGAGGTTGAAGATGAGGTTGTCTCCGAAGAACAAAATAAAATAATCTGGAACGACCCACAAATAACCCATAAAGCGACAATTTTACCTTTTACAGGAAATAATGTGATAAAAGGAGCCGCTCTACCGTGTGTCACAGAAAGTGATTTTTTGTAATTGCATCTTTAAAAACTCTGTAGTAAGAAAAATTACAGAAGAGACAAACATATATGCGACTGGCGTTTTACAATCTGCAATACCATCAAGTTTGAGGAAACATAATCCTGGATGGATAGAAACGAACGAAGTAGAGATTGTAAAATTTCTTACCTTAATACTTTTGATGGGTCATGGGAAAAAGGACAATATAAAGAAATATTGGTTAACGGATCCAATACTATACACACCCTTTTTTAGAAAAATTATGTCGTAGGACAGATTTTTACATCTTCTTCGGTAATTGCACTCGAAAATAATGATAATGCTTCGGATAAAACAACTTCGGATTACGATAGACTTTGGAAAATAAGGAATGTGTTTAACTCCTTAAATAATTCTTTCCAAGAAATATATTATTCATCTGAAGAGTTAGCCATCGACGAGGTAATTGTCTCTTTTAAAGGACGCATAATATTTAAACAATATATTCCGAAAAAAAAAAGGAAAAGATTTGGTATCAAGGTATACAAAATTTTGGATAAAAAAGGCTATACTTTCAACATGAAATTATATTTGGGATCAGATAGGGGAAAACTGAAAAGTGGTATAAAAATAAAACTACTCATGCAACAGTTTTGGAATTGGCCGAAAGTGTAAAAAATAAAGGGCACAAATTGTTCATGGACAATTTTTTTTCATCCCCAGAATTGTTCCAGTAATTGTATAAAGAATACAAAATGAATTCCTGTGGAACCATACGTTCCAATAGGAAGAATTATCCAAAAAAATTAGCTTTTCAAGAAATGAAAAAAGGAGATTTGTCTTTAAAATTTGGCAGCGGCATGACAGCCATGTATTGGAAGGATAAGAGGGAAGTTTTCATGCTAAGCATCATGCACGATCCAGAAATGTGTAAAACAACTTTGTGTAACGATAGATGTGAAAAGCCCACTTTAATAACATGCTATAATTCAAATATGGGTTTTGTAGATCTGAGTGATCGTATGGTAAACAGCTATACATTTGGTCGTAAGACACTAAAATGGACTAAATAACTTTTTTTTTCATTTACTAGATTTGAAAGTATTAAATGCATTTATATTGTTCAAAATCAAAAAGGGAAAAAGCATAAGCCACAAAATATTCCGCTTAAATTTAATCAAGCAGCTTTTACAGAATGAAAATAATCAAACAGTTTTTACCAGCCCAGAACAAAATTTTAGAAACTATAGACTTGAAAACCATTATTGGCCTGAATTTAAAAAAGTTCAACGATATTGTGTTGTGTGTAAATCCAATGGTGTAAGGAGACGCACTTCTGTTTCGTGTAAATTGTGAAATGTAGGATTGTGTGTAAATTGTTTCAAAGAATATCATGTAAAATAATATCAATATAAAGTAAATTTAAATAGATTCTTGATTTGCAAGAGCTCAATTCCAGTTTAAACAATTTTTTAAAATTTGTATTATATCTAAGAACAGTATTCACACAAATAAACCATTTTACCTTTTTAAAATAATTTTGCTTATAATACATAACTTTATTCAATTTTTGTAATAAATAAATTTTTTAACCACAATTTTTATTGTATAAAAATTTCTAACCTAGATTAAAAATTGTTTTGTTGTTAAAATATGAAATTATTGGATTAATAATAATTAAAAATATTTTGCTATTTGGAAATAAATTTTTAATTTCTAATATGTGTTCCACTTTACTTATTATTCAAACAATAATATATATAAATATTACTAAGAAATATATGTTACATAAAATTTTTATTTTCAAAGTTTATTCAAAAAAGTGTTATAACTTTAACTGGTGATTTTTTTTAATGATTTTAATTTAATATTTTTCATACTAAAGAATATAAATACATATTTTCATAATGAATGTTTTTTACTAACACACGTATAGCTATGCATCTGCCAGATTTAAAAATACCTCAGTTCTACATTTTTATTAATTTTTATACCTGTAACACTACTTAAAAATATATTTGTGGAGAATTCGAAGCAATTTTTGCATTCAGTTTTTGATGAAATTTTGTGCATAATTACACAATGTATTACTGCACAAAAACGTATTTTTACTGTTATCTTACATTATGCTTAATGAAAAACAATTTTTAAAAATTTTATATCGAAACATCAAAAAAAAAAAAAAAAGAAAGAAAGAAAGAAAGAAAGAAAACCTTTTTTAATCGTGTATAAACAACAAAAAACGAAAAGATATTTGCAACAACAAAGAATTACAGATATATTTGTTATAGATTTTTAAAACTATTCATTTTAGTCTTTCGAATTTATAAAATGCAAGAAACTAACTTCGACATTTTTTATTATGACAATTGATGTATAAAAGTTAGGTCTTCGAAATAAAAACTATTAATTCTGATATTTTTTCTTTCATATTTGTAGGAAACGAAAATTACGAGTTCTTTAGCATAAGAAAAATGCCTCGATTCATACAAAACCCTTAGAAGCAAGAATGAAATGTTTGTTTTTGTTACATATTATACATTAAAAGTTCTACAGCTTTGTATTTCCTGATTTTTCGAAACTTAAAGAAGTTTTTTCTTAAAAAAAATTATAATAAGTTTCTTTTATAGTAATAATTACGAAAAATTTTGCAAAATGCTCTAAAATCTATCTGAAAAATAAATATAATCAGAACGTAGTCTAACAGATAGTTATATTGAATTTAAAAAATGTGTTCATTCTCTTTTTTTCCCCGGGCTATTTATTCATGAGTCACACTTTTTATGTACGATAGTACACACACAAAAAAAAAAAAAAGGAATGTTCGGGTGCGCTCTAAGGCTATTGAACGTTTGAAACTATGAATAGAGAATCAGATGGTTCTTGTAAATGAGCATGAAAAGCAAGTTGTAGAAGCTTTTATATCGACAAAGAATGCTTCTCCCTCTTGATTATTGTTGATTCTTTCAGGTTTTGGTCATTATTGATTATCATATGCCTTTTGGGTGTAATAAAACCTATAAATGCACATCTGTCTTCTTGTAAATCTTCAAGGTTGCTTTCAAGTAGACGGAAAACTATTCTTCCGTGGTTCTTCCTCTTATTGCCGTAATAACACCAGGTGTGTACCAAATTCCTGCATTTAAAAGAATTAAAAATAAATTGAAAATATTTTATATCTATTTTAATGAATTTACTGAAAATCAAAATATAAATAAATTTTACTTGAATAATATCAATTAAATTTGGTTTAGTTTATTGTGTGTACCTTTGTCTACAATGAAATAAGCGTTTCGTTTTTTTTTTTTTTTTTTTATGCAATGCTTTATATTATCATCACTGTTTCATGCTATTTCTCTCAATACTCTTAATAATATTGAAGAGGAAATCTAGGTGAAAAGCAGCTTAAATTGTTAGGAAATAATTTCTTTTTTAAAAAATAAAATAAATAAATTTCTCGAATTTTCTTGAACTGATATCATAAGTAATTACTACATTGGATTCTTCAAAAAAATATGTTTCCCTAAGAAAGGGAGACTCTTTGTATTTAGGGACTTTCTACGCCACAAACATCCCCATTGATCAGCGGGAGACCAGCAACTATCCTGCTTATTTTGTCTGCCTATGTATGGTTCCATCAATCAGCTTTAAAAAAAAAGGGGGGGGGGAGTGAGTAAACATCGGTGAAAGCGCCGTCTTGAAGGGCCTTTTCCTCACAAAAAACACCGTCTCCAAAAGGTTAGTTAAAAAAAGAAAAAAGTTTAAGTGTATTGTAATTTAGTAAACACGAGATAGTAAATATTGCAAACGAAGGATCGAAAATTTGACTACTTGTATTAGTCTTAAATGACAAAGCTCCATTGTTTAAAACAAAGTCCGTTTTCACAACTGTACGGTCTTGAGTAATTCTCCCCACAAATTTAAAATTGCGAACTGAGCTCAGAAGGTGTATTCTTTCCCATCGATCACGATTTTTGCGACTTCCGATAGAGAATATTAATCATAGGAAGAATTTAATTAGGTTGCGTGGTGTTAAAAGGGATTGAGATTACACGATGACTCGTTCAACATCATTATTGGATTTTTATTTTTTCGAGATCAGATACCCGGCAATATGTCTACAAACGAAATGGTTCAATCAACACGTTTTTTCCAAATAGACAATAGCTATTAGTGGTTTTTTTTAGCTATTATTGTTTGTGACTTTGAGCGAATAGAAACCAGGCGAAAACGTCTTCTAACTAGAATATAATTCATAGAATTGTACAATAAAGAAGTACTTTTACTTATGCTGTGTGTTCACTTCACGTTACCGATTCATTCCACACATTCAGGGGTCACTACGTTACAGGGGCAAACTACCAGTGTTTCCTATGGTTGGTATTGCAGTCTCTTGATACATTTAAATAAAATGAACAATTACCCGTTTTAATTGGCTTTAAATATATTTTAAGATAAAATTAATTTAAAGAGTTACACCTTTTATACATTGTTGGTTTTATTCATCTTCATCAACATGATCGAATATGTTTGTGCGTTTGTTTCCTTGCCTTTTAGAGTCCTTGGCTTTACATTACATGTTAAAAATATAGCAAACATAACTATCACCACCACTTAGATTCGATTTTCGCTTTGCTGGCGCTTGTAGGCTTGTAGGCTTTTGGGATTTTCAGAGTTCACTCGAGGTATCAGTGCTCCTAAACCGACTAGAATATTTTTCTTAAATGTATCTTTAATTCACCACGAACTCTTCTTTGGAGTCTCTAATAATGATATTTAGTTAATTTATCACTTAAGATAACTTCTCGTACTTTTCTTTTTTCTTTTTCCATTCCATCTTCCTTTTCAAGCTCTTTTGACGTAAAGCTTCTTCTTTAAGTTTAATCTCCAACAGTCTTGCTTTTTTGTTCTTAAAAGCCTCCCGATTTTCATTACGAGTATTGATTTTTTGTATTTAACTCTTGATTATGTTTAAACTAGAGTCAAGGTCTTCCAAAAGGATCTTTCTTTTCTTTTCTTTTTTTCTTTCTCTTTAATCTAAAGAAACCATCAACATCTAGAATAATATCTTTCTTGTTTCCCGTTGTATTCGATCAGCTTCTACGAATTCGTCAATTTTATTTGAGATTATATTATCTTCCAAATCACTTGGGTCAGAAAACCTAACTTTCGTTCCTTTCGAAATTTCATTTTTTTAAAATCTCATTTGTGTGTGTGAAATTGAATTATCTTTCAAAGCAATTGAAAAGAAGCTAGATACGTGCCACTGATCTTACAGTCGGTCGAAAAAATAGTTGAGCACCGTGACCCTTTCAAAAAATGACTGGAAACGGAAAACGACCTGAAATGAAACGAGGGGGATTTCAATGCGTATCCCAACACGTTTGTTTATTTAAAAGTGGTTCAATGATGCAAAATACCGTCATTTTGAGCTCACATTTACGCAAATACGGTAAAGAATTATTACAGTGCAGTGCAGTCTTAAGCTTAAAATTTTTTTTTCACATAGAAGGGCGAGTGAGTATTCCACTCGAGAGGGGTGGTTTAAATAATCATCACGACACAGGTCAAAGAAACAAAAGTTTTATTGATACAGAAACCTTATACAATCTCATGGGTTTTGAAAAGGTTACATTCCAATCACGACCCAGGTCAATGAAACAAAAGTTTTATGGATACAATCTCATGGATCTTTACAAGTTTTGAAAAAAGTTACATTCCAATCTTGGCACACTCTTTTTACCAAAAAAAGGGGGACCGAGTCGACACCACAAGTCGACTCGATCCCCCTTTTTTCGGTTCAAGTCCATTAATTCAGTCCAAGTTTTTATCAGTCTCTTTTAATACTCCATGCGCAGCAGGTTGTGCTGTAATTCCTTGTTCAATCGCTCCACTTGCTGCAGGTATCGGGCGAATCGATAGACTTTGGCCATGCAGCACTCGGAGGTGTTTCCTTCCACGTGCACGTCGTCGTGCACATAGCTGGGTACGTCGGTACCCCACAAGTCTCTGTACCTGGGCAGGTGTTCCACCGACACGACCGGCAATCCAAACGAGGCAAAGAGATGTTTTTGTTCGGATCCTTTCACCAGCACCACCCCTCCTTCTTCTTGGTCCAGGTAATTATACAGTCCCCGCACGCTAAACGACACCCATTCGTAGGGCACACTTCTCGGGATGTCCAGCGGCAGATGCAGGTGCTGATGCATGTACCGGTGAGTGTACCGGTCCTTGGCATTCATCGGCAGGTGGGAATGGTCCACGGTCAAAACGTACGCTTCGGGATCTCGGTCATACTCCTCAGGAATGCGGGCCAAGGCAATTTCAATCGGCACGGGTTGCCGAGAGTACAGGAAGACGTTGGCATGCGCAAAGAAGGCAATGCGAGACATGTCAAAAGAGAGCTCTGAGTCAAAAAAAAATCAGAATGTCTTTTGCTGCGAGCGACTCGCCTTTTATACCCGACAGAAGCGGATGTATGAAGGAAGAGTGCATCCTGTCGCTAGGAGGGAGTGTTCAGGTTGAGGAAACATAACATCCTGTGGCTGAGGAAGGGCTTCCATGGTTGTCATCAAAATGTAAAAGTCCAACCTTATGAACAAATTCTTCACCTTTTCTGCAGTAAATCACAAGTTTTAAATGAGATCTGTTCCAACCTTGGCATATTGTGTGGTTTGAAAAAAAGGGGACCGAGTCGACAAAAACAGTCGACTCGGTCCCCCTTTTTTCGGTGATAACTTTTTTTTTAAAACAGTTCAATTGTCCATAACAAACAAAAAGTTCAATAGTCCAAATCAGAGTCCCAGTCCGAGTCCGAATCAGCATATTCGTAGTCAGAACGGAAATGTTGCAGATAGCGGGCAAATTTGAATGCTTTCACCATGCTGCACTCTGACACGTCTCCTCTCACGTGCACCTCCTTGTGCACATTGGGCGGAACATTCGAATCCCAAATCTCCTTGTACTTGGGCAGGTGATTCAGGTTGATCACAGGCAAACCATACGGGGCCAACATTTTACGTTGATCCTCCCCCTTGACGACCACGATCCCTCCTTCTGAATCTTTTTTCAGATCTCGGTACCGGTGTAGCACACTGAACTTGTGGTAAGAGATCGGAACGCTTCCAGGCACGTGTTGCAGCGACAGGTGGATCCGCTCCGCAATCCAGTGGTTGGTCCGCCAATCTTTGGAGGAACTCGGCAAGGTCGAATGGTCCACCGTAATCACTCGCACTTGGGGCTCGGACCCATCGTCCGGGATCGTGGCCAAGGCAATTTCCACGGGCACAGGCTCTCCATGGTGATGAAACACGTTGGCGTGGGCAAAGAAAGCTAATCGAGGCATTGTTAAGTTTTCCGAGTCAAAAATCAGAATGAGTGGCTGCTGCGAGCGACTCGCCTTTTATACCCGACAGGAGCGGAAGTGCGAAGGAAGAGTGCATCCTGTCGCTAAGAGGGAGTGTTCAGATTGAGGAAACATAACATCCTGTGGCTGGGGAAGGGCTTCCATGGTTATGATCCTAACGTAAAAGTCCAACCTTATGAAAATGTATCACCTTTTCTGCGGTAAACACACTCGTAAATCACAAGTTTTGAATGAGATCTGTTCCAACCTTATGAAAAAATTCTTCACCTTTTCTGCAGTAAATCACAAGTTTTGAATGAGATCTGTTCCAACCTTGGCGTATTGTGTGGTTTGAAAAAAAGGGGACCGAGTCGACAAAAACAGTCGACTCGGTCCCCCTTTTTTCGGTGATAACTTTTTTTTTAAAAAAGTTCATTAGTCCAAAGTTTTCAGCTCCAGTTCTAGGGTGATCTTTTGTACACGGCTGAGGTATTTCGCGAACCGGTAACTCTTGACCATCGTGCATTCGGAAACGTCACCTTCCTCATGTACGTCGTCGTGTAGGTATTCGGGCAAGGTAGGATCGTCCAAGTCTTTAAATTTTGGCAAGGAGTCCAGGGAGACTGTGGACAGTCCCAATTCCCGAAACATTTTTCGCTGATCTTCCCCTTTCACCACGACGAGGCTCTCTTCTCCATGAGAGAGATAGTCATATTTCCCCTTCACATAGAAGGGGAGATGCTGCACCGGCACGCTGCCAGGGATCTGCCGAGGGAGGCGTAAAAGTTCATTGATATACCGGTTGGTTCTCCAATCTTTGGAGGTCACGGGCAGGTTACTGTGATCGACCGTGATCACACACACCTGGGGATCCCTACCATCCTCAGGGATCGTGGCCAAAGAGAGTTCAATGGGGATCGTCTTTCCCCGATGTTGAAAAACATTGGCGTGCGCAAAAAGAGTTGCACGAGGCATTGTATAAAGCTCTGAGTTAAAAATCAGAATGAGTGGCTGCTGCGAGTGTCTCGCCTTATATACTCTTGAGGAGCGGAAAGATGACGTCAAACGACTGATCTGGTAGATTATGGGCCAACGCCTGCCAATGGGAGCGTTCCACGTGCGTCTCCAAGGTCCGTTTCCATTTTGGGGGACACACGATACGCCAGGGAAGAGCGTCCTCCCGATGCATTTCCCACGCATCCAACCACGTCAACCAGCGAACGTAGGCTTCTGCCAACGTCCTACAAGACGTCACGTCGACGGCATAAGCATTCGGATGCTTGGGTTGAAACGCGTCCTGGACGTGATGGGACAGGGGACGACCGAGTTGAAACGTGCGCAAGACCACACCCGGATCCCACGTCAAATCCAAATGACTCGTAAAGACGACCACCGTTTTTCCAATGAGGCGGGGAATGTGAATGCCAAAGTTGGGTTCAAACAAAACGAGGTAAGGATAATCGGCTTCGTAATACGTGACGCGATCCGGCCACCGACCCACATTGCCAAAGACAATGGTGGTCCGATGCCGACATTCTTCCAATAAACTTTGGAGCGAAGCCATCGTCTCAAGACTTGTTTTGTCAAAGAAAAAAATGACACCTAAACAGTTTGGAAGGCTTTCAGAAAAGGGGCGTCGTGAGGAGATTTGGAAAAAAGTCTCTGTCCAAGATTGGTGTTTGTTTGGACAAAAAAATGACACAAGTTTCAGATATAAATCATTTTTTTTATTTACAAAAAATTTACAAGTATTTACACACACACATTTTTTTTACAACTTAGATCCAAGGGCAGGATGGGTTTGAACCCAATTTGAAATGATTTACATTTTTTCAGTCCATTGTCTTTCGGCATGGTCAAATCCAATGGCCCGTCGGTTGACTCCAATGCCAAGCTGGTTTCAAACCCATTCAGAAAAGATAGTAATTCCTCCTCCTGGAAAATGGGTGGTACGGTGTGAAGTACCTGGGGCTCGTTGGAGTGGACCGGAGGCGTGGGAATCGTTTCTGGCACACTGTATTCATCAAAGAATTGAAGCTGGGAGAAATCACCTGGGGCAAACACCGCATCCATTAACTCATTGTATGTCTCATTGTCGGTCAGGGTAGGCTCAGGTAGAACTGGGGCCGCCACAGGTGCAAGAGTCTCTGGGGGAGGAGGAGAAACCACCACAGGTGCCGGAGGAGAGACAGTCATAGGTGCCGGAGGAGAAACCATCACAGGAGCTGGAGGAGATACCACCACAGGTGCTGGAGGAGCTACTACCACAGGAGCTGGAGGAGATACAAACACAGGTGC